>JAVDPK010017695.1:0-12214 GCA_034780415.1 Cichlasoma orientale | reverse complement strand
ACAGGAAGTCACAAGGAGGAACAGAGACACAGACTTGACAGAGAAACACCAGGAACTAGAAATAAACTGAGGACTGATACAAATTAAACACCAAACACTGGGCCAACAGCCCAGGACCATGACAGTAACTGGAAGATAATACTGGAAGGGTGTTTATGACACTGTGTGGGTGGGGGGGCTTGGGATTTTGAGGTTTTTAAGTGGGCCGCAGCACTCTTGACTGTGGGAACTACTGCTCTAGAGCATCGTATGTGTGTTTTCAGTGCTTCATTAAATGCACGTGTGTTTTAAGTTTAGTCGAAGCTTTCCTGTTGCTGTAGGTCTTCTTATAGAAGAGTGCAGCTCCCACCTACCAAAATCTGATTAAAGCGCCTTGAGGTGACTTTGTTGTGATTTGGCGCTATATAAATAAAATTGAATTGAATCGATTCTTAAAAAAGATAAGTTGGCGTCTTCAGGTTTGAACTGCAATAAAGACATTATTTATATTCCTGTTATTTTTTCACAGCTTGACTGAGTATATTCTTATTAAATCATGATAAAATAATTCAGAGGCTGTTCTTCTCTTCTTGGTTTTGTTTGTCATAGAGACACCTTTTCCATATTCCCATAATTCATCATTGCCTTAAAAACTCTCTGGTTCAAGTTCTGTCATTGGGCGAAGCAGAAACAAAGGGTGAAGCAGCTCAGAACAGAAGGAGCCAGATACATAAAACTTTTATTTTAATTAGATAAACACAATTTGAAGCAAAGCAATACTAACTGGTTATCTGCATCAGCCCTTTTATTTTAATAATCATTGTTTGTATTGTACTGTAGATCAAAATGGTAAAAGATGTATAAAACATGATTTGAGTTCACAACTTTTATTTCCATTTTTCTTTTCAGGGCTTCTTTGTGTCAATTATCTATTGCTACTGCAATGGAGAGGTGAGTAGACGGTGATTTCATTGTAGAAAAAGGTGCACACACTTTTACACTTGATCGAAGTACTTCAAGTCACCAGCTTTACTGTTAGAAAGGGTTCATCAGCTCCTGCCTGTCAACATGGTGATGCTCCAAATAATATATACTCAGTGGTTTTTTACTAAATCATTACATAATTACATGGGACTACAGCTAAAGTTTTTATTTTGACGGCAGCTACGCAGCTGCAGAGGTTCATGACGTGTCTTTCACAACACACTATTGTGCTGATGAAATCTGTCCACAGATAAGAGAGACAGGCATTAAATAAAAAACAAAAAGGCCTGACAAAGTACTCAAAACCACTTTTGTGGTAATGTAGTTCCTCCTACAGTTGGTGTCAGGATCACATTTTGCCATGATGACACACTCGCAGACACACAAACAGACTCACGACATGAAAACAATTCCAGCCACGCTGATGCAGCTGGTGATATCTTCTACAAAGGGTTTAATTACTCCAGCGCTACATGTAACACACGGTCAGGCTGATGAAGCATGTTTTTCTCACTTCATCTGCCATATCTGCTGCCATATTATCTGACTCTTTATTATCTCATTCTGAACTGAGAGTGCAGTGCTCAGCACTCTCAGTTCAGAATTAAAGTTTCCATTTCTGCCACTTTTATCTTTACAAAAAAAACCCGTCTTTTTTTTACGCCTTTTCCTCCCTTTCCTTTCGTGGTCCTCATTATCCAGTGGTGCACTAAGGTTTATTCTCCGAGGCCTTTCAGAGTCACAAGAAACTAAACAACTCTAAATTAAACACAAGGGTTTTATATTCTATTGAATAAAAGCTCCAGAAAGCAATTTGTTATTTTGTTATTAACACTGAGCCAAACGACTCGTAATGTAAAAGGGTCTCAGCCAACACTTAGAATTAACACCCTACTCTGCTGCCCCATGGAGCTCCTAATGCACTGTTTTAGTCATTCAACCCACGCACTGTGTGTATAGTTGAATCTTTTTCATCTGCCTGCATATAGGGAAGTGTAGGCAGCTATGTCCAGCAAACTATCTCAAGTATTTGATACCAGGAGACTCATAAAACTATAAATTCACTTCAAGGACTGTGTGTACACAGAAAGAAAGAAGACTGCATACACCCTCGCGTTATCAGCATTATACTGTACATCCGTGGATATGCCTGTTCATCTTTTTTTTTTTAAATCTCAGTCATGAAGTTTTATACAGTACATGTGCTCAACCCTCATTCCCAATCTTTTCTTTAGCCATGACTTGGTGTAGGCACTCACTTATTTCATCATTTCTGTATTTGTTACATATCATTTGCACTACAAGTTATTGGACATGGCGATTAGGAGTTTATTGTCCTGTACCGAGGAGTGGAGAAAAGAAAATGTGGATTCTTTTGTTTAGTTTCAGTACTGGAATTGTGAATGGAAGAAAACTATGCTATAAAATGATCAGTAATAAAAAAAATAATGACAGGACTGAATTAATTACACTAATTTCTTTTACCACTGGGCGAGATGCGGTTTGCATCCTTGACTGTTTGCTTGCACATCACAGGGCTAACACAGAGAGGCACATTTCCACACACACTGACATTCACACCTGCAGCCTATTTAGCATCACCAGTTAAACTAAAAAGCATGTCTTTGGACTGTGGGACAAACCCAGAGTACCTGCAGAATATAATTTCCACACAGGAAGGTAACCAGCAATGAGATTTCCTCCTTGCTGTGCAGCCACTCTGATATTTTAATCACTTTAAATGGCATTTGCAAAAGCACATTAAATTAGGATATGAAGTACCTCAAAATACCTCTTCTGCACTTTGCAGATCTTTGTAAGAAAACTGTTTATATATTTACAGGCTGTTTTTCTCCATCCCCACAGGTCCAGACAGAGATAAAGAAAACATGGACACGGTGGAACCTTTCCTTTGAGTGGGAGGGCCCAGTTGTCTGCGGCCGCTACCGTTACGGGTCTGTGGTTGTTGGTCTCAACAACAACAGCACAAGCAGTCAGTCCCACCTGGCTGGCGCTGGGCCTTCCACACGCTCCACCACACTCGTTTCCAGCCGTGTTTATCGGAGCACAGGTGCCCCCGTGATCAGCATGCATGCCACCCTCCCAGGGTACGTAATCAGTAACTCAGATCCATTCATACCCGAGGAACCTGAGGACAGCGGCCCCAAGCGGGTGGATGATATCTCACTGAGGGAAAATCTGCCTGTTCTAAATATGAGCGGAACAGCTGACGATGAGGAGGAAACACTGTAGCAGACATCTAATGTCAAAGGAGGTGGTAGAAACCGTGCCAAACCATTTACTCTCGTGTTATTCAAACTTTGAGGAGGGATGCAAAGACAAATCAAAGGTTTGAGAAATGGAAAAAGTTGTCCTGAACATTCTTAAGAACTTACATGAACATTTTATAAAACTCTGTAAATTGTGAAGAAGTTGTAACTGTTGTCATGCCATACTGTTTTTACTGCCAACGGTCACCAAAAGCTTAACTTTTAAAATTCTACACACAGAGCCTTTAAGAAAACACACTGATCATGGTGAAAAATGAAAAAATATCAATGCTCAATTACAGTTTAATAAAGGAAGCGAACCTGAGTTGCAGCCCCACACATCACAGTACAGCCTGCATTGGTAATAAATGCTGTTGATGGCAGACTGTTTACACATGAACATAATTTGTTGGAGCGTAAGCAGGCGGGCTGATAAATGGTTCAAGATGGCAAAGCTGCTGCTGCACCAGCCCCTTTATCTAAGACAGTGGCTTATTACATTCAGAAATTTCTAAATGGCAGGCGATGAGGTGCTTTTGAATCCCTCTAGTTTAAAAAAAAAGACGACTTAAATAATTGACAAAAAAATAAAACTTGTTTTTCTCAGGGAGGGCAACACCATAGTGCTCTCTATTGCCTCACAGCCACTGGAGTTTAGCTTGAAAATACGCTGTAGCATGTATGACAGCAGTTGTCTGACTTTATGGAAATTTATTTCAGCATGTCTACAGACTGTACTTTTCCTGCCATCACCTTGATTGTACAGTATATCACATGAGTGCCACATCTGAGGATAATTAGCTGCAGCAGAAACACTCACACAGAAATGTTAAAATAGGTGTTAAGGATTGGGTGGTAAGGGGGAAAAATATACAGCATGAGCAGCTTAATAGCAACAGAGGGAGAAAAAAAATCTCAAAGAAAATTGAGCGAACATGTTCTTTAAATTTGAGCATGCGATGTTTTCTTCAAATAGCTACAAGCTTCATAGAACAGACAATGGGCTCTATTTTCCTGCAGGTGTAAAAACAGCAGCTGTGAAAATGCTTAGACACGTGATCACAAGCATAGTTATGGCTTTAGCTGGCAGATGTGCATTCAGAGATGTCTGTAATATCACACTAAACATTTCCTGAGTTGCAACATTTGTCCTTTTATCTACCTCGAATTGTTGCACATCAAAAAAGAATGTAGATCAAAATACAGTGGATTTTCTTTTTCTTTTTAAATCAATAACAGTGATTTTTTTTTTTTTTAATGGGACAGTCATCAGTTGTCCTAACCCTCTGGCTTGAATTGTATTTTTTTTTTTGCAAGGGTACCAGAATATCAGAGTTTTCTGTATATAACCATGCGGTAGATTTAAGAGAAAACAAGCAATTTCTTCAATTTTTTTTGTTATTTTAACAAATGTCAAATTAATTTTCATATAAGCATTTAATCCAGCAACCAAATAACTGTGTGTGTGTGTGTGTGTGTGTGCGCGTGTGTATACACTCATGCATGCACGGGTTAGTCTGGGCGATTGTAGGCCTGTGTGTCTGAATGTGACATCGACTATTCTGTGTTGAACTATGCTGCTCAAAAAAAATTAAAAGAACACCTTTTATAGCATCAAGTCAATCAAACCTCTGCAATATTGATCTGGTCAGTTAAGTAGCAGAAGGCGTTGTTAATCAGTTTCAGCTGTTTGGTGTAAATGGAATTAACAACAGGTGCACTAGAGGGGCAACAATGAGACAACCCCCAAAACAGGAATGGTTTTACAGGTGGAGGCCACTGATATTTATTTCCCTCCTCATCTTTTCTGGCTCTTTTTTCACTAGTTTTGCATTTGGCTAGGGTCAGTGTCACTACTGGTAGCACAGTCTTAAGTGCATGGAGGAGATTCCAGGAGAAGGCAATTACTCTAGGAGAGCTGGATAGGATCGTAGAAGGTCCTTAACTTGTTCTTTTGTGTAAGGTGGGAGGAGGAGGAGCACTGCCAGAACCCTACAAAATGACCTCCAGCAGGCCACTGACTTGAATGTCTCGGACCAAACAATCAGAAACAGACTTTATGAGGGTGGCCATAGAATACCAGAATTAGCAGGTTCACCACTGGCACCCTGTGCTTTTCACAGATGAGAGCAGGTTCACCCTGAGCACATGTGACAGATGTGAAAGGGTCTGGAGAAGCCGTGGAGAACGTTATGCTGTCAGTAGCATTGTTCAAAATGGCCGGTACCTAATGGCAGTCAGGGTGCTGTTGCCATTAGGCATCGGGATGCTGGTGCAGTGCACAGCAATGCCTGGCTGCATGTGGTGAGAGAATGTAGGCAGTTCCTGGAGGATGAAGGCATTAATACCACTGACTGGTCCCCCCACTTCATTAGGAGCATGCCCCAACATTGTCAGGCATGCATACAAGTATGTGGGGGGGCCATATAAACTACTGAGTACCATTTTGAGTTGCTGCAATGAAATTTCAGAAAAATGGACTAGTCTGCTGTATAATTCTTTCCACTTTGATTATCAGGGTGTCTTTAAATTCAGCATCCTTTTCTTTCTAATACATTACACTGTCCGTATCAGTCACTGAGATCTGACATGTTTTCAAAGTGCTCTTTTTAATTTTTTTGAGCAGTGTACATGAAACAGAGGTGAATATCACATCTGGAGTACCATTACATCCTGGTACCTTATTACCTCACTCACTATCATTTACATATAATCACATCACATATGTATGATCCTTTAACTGACCTCTGAACTCTTCCTCACTGACACTCATCAAGTTCACTGTCCTCACTGAGGGAATGACCCTAACTCTCCAATCACATTCTTTCCTCCTATAAAATGTTCTTGTGCCTGTTTCCTGTAAGTTGGTGCAAGTTCATATTATATCATAGAGTATGGGTTGACTATAAATCCTTCCACTCAGTGCTCTCAGAACATGAGCCCAATCCCTACTCCAAACACATCTGATTCAAATGATCTGGGTATTAAATGCCACAGCTGCCTGATAATTTAATCAGCATTTGTATTAAGTGTGTTGTAGCAGGGAAGCACCAAAAAACCTAAAACAAGGTCCCAAGGACCAGAGTTGAGAAGCACTGCTTTTATTATTACACCCTCGGGCAATAAACCAAGAAATGCTGTTTTAATAAATAAATTAAATCAAAATGAGTATACTTCACATAATTATGCACATGCACACATTTTTAAAATTATATTTATCTCACTTTAAACAAGTATAAAAATGATTAGTCTTAGCAGTAGCTGCCACTGCATCAGTTCCTGAAAGGATTGCTCCACCCTCAGGTCAAAGGTCAAACCCTCTTCTGCTCCTCACTTTACTGAACGGTGACATGTCTTGTGTCATTAAATACAAAAATAAATAAAAATTGCCATTTAAACAGGATTTAACCAAGAGCTGGCTTTAGGGTTTAAATCTTTGATCCATCTCTTAATACATTCCTGGAAATAGCTGTGGGAAATGTCAGCTTTTATGCACCTCATGCAACATGTTTTTTGTACATTATCTCTAAGCTATTTTTTTATTTTATTTACCTCATATTGATGTGTCAAAGTACAATGTGTGTTTGAGCAAGTGTTTTACCAGTAACAACACTGACATGAGTGTAGTCTCTGCAACCTACATGGCTACCACACAGCTGAAAAACAGTCTAAAAGATGGACAAGCATCATTAATGGTTTGTGGATTCTTCTTTTGATGCCTTGAAATGAGTCTTCACCATCTTGGTGCTTTGCAATGTGATATGATGAGTGACGGGCTGATTTGACAGCTAAATTTTGTGCTCACTGGTAATGCCTCGTCAGTCACAAGTTGTTAGCCAGTGAGCAATCTCTTGATAATCCTCTTTTCTAAAAACACAAAAATTTACAAAATTGACCTGAAATGGGTGTCTGAGCCCATCAACTCATCAGCAAAGTGTTTACAGACCTCAGGGCTGAGTGCCATTTTCTCGCAGGCTTCTATAGGGCCAGAAATCTTTTTGCAACCACATGTATCGCCCCCTGATGGTCATTAAGAAGAATGCTAGTTTAAGTCAATTCCATTTTGGCTTCGCTTTTCAGATCTGGACGCTACGTCCATGTTTCATACCATCTGTAGTGGTGGCAAGCATATCTCCCTCCTTATTATGATCAATGTAGGTAATTGTACACTTTTCATTGGCTAACCATAAACATAATGTGAATAGAAAGCATGGAATTTGGTCTGGGAATGAGCAGAAAGGCTGACCATGTTCATGTAAAAATGTAACTAGTTAAAAAAAAAAATTAATCTTAATTTGGGCAAAGTCAGTGATATTTTTTTCAGAATTTTTTAAACTCAGGTTTGACTAGTGATTCTGTACATTCACTTTTTGTCCTGGTGGCTGGAACAGAAGAATTTGAAGTTATGGCTCTGACCATATTCATTCTGACAGGGGCTTAAAAATAACTGCCCAATGTGTTGGCATTATGGCTGCTGAGTGGCAAGACTTATACAGTGTGTGGAATGTAGTATATTCTGTGCAATTTATTAAATACCTGTAGTCATCAAATTCCGCAGGAATGACAAATGAGTCCTGAGTCCAAATCTGAGCAGACAAACCCTGAATCATGTCAGGAAAATTATTATAGCTAGTTTCCATTTTGTCACTTTCAATTAACTTTATAAAAACACATAAATAGCTCGTGCGTGTGGAAATAAAGCCGTATAATCAGCCACAACACAAAATGATCTATCCAGTGTGGTGTGCCCTGGACAAATGAAACATGTTGGTGAAAATATTTTTAAGCAATTTCACACATCAGAAGGCAGCACATGAAAAAAAAAAAAAAATCACTGATAGGACTGAAACACCCTCTTAGTGAATTATGGACACACACTTTCTACTCTTGGACGACAGCAAATGACTCACAACTCTTCAAATCCTGCGTTCTTCTAGCTGACAAATAGCTGACAGCTGACAGCACAGGAATCTTGGATTCAGTGATACCCGGAACATGAGAGGCTGCATGCCTCATACTAATAATATACATACCCTAAACTGGACCTTGCCGTGCTTGGTTAGTGAATGTTGTCACAAAACCACAAACATTTGCTTGTCGCACTGTTGTGTTTGCACAAAGATTTTGCTTCCATTTGCATCCTCACTGTGTTTCAGGACAATAGAGCCCAATGGTCACCATTTACAGGAGTTTCTAACCCCGCCGTTAGCTTATTTCTACTTCCAGAAGATGACTTCATGTAAGAGGAGGATGCATTGTGATGATCAAATGCTGTATGTGCACAAGCTAATCATGGTGAACTACTATAATGTGTGTTCTTGTGCAGTCAGCCCACTTTATGAAAAAAAAAAAGAAAAGTCATGTATTTTGTGAAAACAAACCTACCTTTGAGCAAAATCGAATGTATCCAGAATTATTTTTGTGTCTTTAAACTGAAGTTGAACTCAGATTTTCACTACTGATTACACGTGCATGGGAAAGTTCTGTGCTTTGGTTTATCATTTGTAAAAAAAAAAAAAGAGCCAGTAGCACACACAGATTTTTATGGCACATCAAAAATTGTTGTGACATCAAAAAGTTGAGGTTTTTTTTAACAGTCAACCAATGTGTTGAATGTCAAGGTCTGCATTTAGTGGCAGCTTAAATGTTTCGTGTCTTCTTTGTGCATGCTTTGCATGTTTGTCAGATCACTAGATGCAGTCATTGGACACAAAATAGGATATTTATTGTGCTTTTGCCTCTCCTGCTGTAGCAGAGGGTTTCAAAACTTTACTTGAAAGGATTCTTTTAAATCTTGTCTGTATATTTGCTTAATGCATTTGCCTGTTTTTCTCTGTGATACTTTGGGTTTCCCTTTGCTTTCGCTACTCTTCTCTCCATTAACTGCTAATAAATGCTCAGTGTTTTCTGCAGATACATCTTTACTTTTTTTATATTATTGATGTCTCTTTCTCTCCCTCTTACACACACACACACACACACACACACACACACACACCTCTGTAAACTAATCCAATAAACATTTTGTGTGCTCTAGTTTTAGTGAGAGTTTAACAGGTGGTTAGAAGTCTAGAATTCATGCGGCGCTAGATAACCTGTTAAAATTCAAAGTCTTTTTGGAAACTACGTTTGAGCACATTAGTTCTCTGCTGTTAATGGAGCTGTTCTGAGTAATAAAGTAAGGATTACTTCTTTGAACCAAAAAAAACAAACACCCTATCTAGCATTGCTTAATACCCATCACACTGTGAAGTGTAGCATGCCCTAAACAACCTCCTGCCTTGCTTTACAAGTGCATTATATACTCAAATAGTCATTATGTAGAGAACAAGATTATAATTAGCCTTGTGTCGCTTGAATAGAGAGTTAGGGTTATGCTTTGCGAGTCGACCATTATAAAATGTGAAATAGTAGTGCATTAGCTTACATGTACCAATTTGTCCTCAGACACCATATATTGAGGATCAAATCATGCATGTTTTGCAACAGGAGCAGAACCATCACCCTTCTGACATGTTGAGATTCATACTTTAAGGACAGCTATTGTTTGTCTTTCAAAGATTATATCACAAGTTGCTGCCCGAGAAGTTCATTTAGGGACTGTCAGCGTTTCAGAGATTTCTTTTAGTGACAGTCAGCTCTTCCAAATAAAGTCATTCAAGAAAATGCATCATTCGGACAATTATTTGTGTTTTCCTCTTCTCTCCATGTCTCCACAATTAGGACTCAGCAGTATTAGAGATCCTACACCATAATTGGATGCTGGTTGAAGAAACAAAGTTTTAAGTGGCCTAGTTATATAACCAAGTGTCACAGTAGGTTGCGATACAGTCAAATAGATTTTTCTGTTTATATCGTTATTGAAGGCATTTAAATTATTCAGTGTCACTTTTCCGCACATCTCACTTTCCACCTCGTGCCATTTTGCACCCGCTGTCTGGAAATAACCTTCAGTCAGGCACCGAGTTTAGCCGTTGCTGTTGTGGCTCAAGTGATAGAACCCTTTACTCAGAGGGTTGTCAGTTTGAGCCTCAGCACTGGCAAAGCAGCCGATTTAGGACTGGTTGTGGTCTTTCAGGTAAAATAAAATTTGGTAAAATCAATCATGTATCATCTATTTACAAATGCTCACTAAATTTATCTGCTGAAATTGCACACGTCTGTTCTAACACTGTCTTTTCACCATTTGTCAGAGAAAACTAAACAAAATCCATTTTGTCAAACTAGGCTGCCAAAAAAAATGTGGTACACCCACCAATAGTACTTCCAACTCAATTACTTTGAATTTGGTGACTTAATAAATGTAAAAAATTGTCCATCCATCTTCTTCCGCTTATCCGGGGCTGGGTCACGGGGGCAGCAGCCTGAGCAAAGAAGCCCAGACCTCCCTCTCCCCAGCCACCATCTCCAGCTCGTCCGGGGGGACCCCAAGGCGTTCCCAGGCCAGTCGAGAGATATAATCTCTTTAGCAGGCCTCCTCCCTGTGCACGTCACCCAGGAGGCATCCTAGTCAGATGCCCAAACCACCTCAACTGGCTCCTTTTGATGTGGAGGAGTAGCGGCTCTACTCTGAGCCCCTTCTGAATGGCTGCACTCCTCACCTTATCCCTAAGGGAGAGGCCAGCCTCCCTTCGGAGGAAGCTCATTTCTGCTGCTTGTATTCGCGATCTCATTCTTTAGGTCACTACCGAAAGCTCATCACCATAGGTGAGGGTAGGGACGTAGATTGACCGGTAAATGGCTTTCACGTTCAGCTCCCTCTTTACCACGACAGACCGGTGCAGCTTCCGCATCACTGCAAACGCAGCCCCAATCAGTCTGTCAGTCTCCCGTTCCTTTCTCCCATCACTCATTAAAAAAAAAAATTAGAATTTCATTATTTACCATGACACTACACAACGGTTGTATGTGTGTGATACAACTTATCTGCACTTTCAATTTACGTAATTATACTGTGCCCTTTACTTTTTTCCACTTTATTTCAACACCACACTGCTTTTATATTGTGGTGTGTCATACAGCTGTGCTTAACTGCAGCCACAGCCAAAAAAAAAGAAAGAAAAGGAGAGCACCCACAGTCAAACAGAGGCATTCAAACAAAATAATAACCCTCCGCAGTCATTTGCCAGCAGCACGATACAGTATGTGAACCTTGTTAGAAAAGATGCGTTTATTTTAAAACTAAAAAGCTGAAACCTGTCATGACAGTCATGGGCTTTTCAGGTCAAATTCACAGCATCTTTTCCTGCTGCTCATTTAGTGGACACTGCATGCATTTTTACAATACACGACGACACTTTACAAAACACAAACAACACACCAGGGTTGTTGAGAATGAGCTTACAGTTCCTTTCCCTCAAGTACTTTTTGTTGTTATAAAAGTAACCATAGTATCAAAATTTTAGGCATAAATATCAAATTATATTTACACATAAAATACAGGAAAACTTTTTTTTACAGAAATATTTAATTATTAAAATAAACCATCTCACAATCTCAAAAATAAATTTTTTTTCTGCTTATCCTACTTCTTGGGTGAACCACCATAATTTGTCCACCGTGTGAAACTCTCCATTGTAGCTCCTGCTCCTTCCTAACAGCTTTGCTCTGATCATCTGCCCTTCAGCTGGCATGTGCAAACAGAAACTGGTGCTTGAGGGCACCCTTGCCTCACTGTGGAGGTTCTGAAAACAAACAAACAAACAAACAAACAAACAAACAACACCCACCCCACCCCGGAAAATTACTGAAAGCAAACGAACAAAAAACAGAGGTAAAAAAAAGAGGTATTGTCACGGATCGGCTGTGTGGCAGGCAGGAAGAGGACCCCAATGCAGGATACACAAGACGGAGTAAAAATGGCAACTCAGTTTATTTGGAGAGTGCAAAACAAAAGACAGGACGGAAGAGAACCAGCAGCAAACACAGACTAACAAATCCAACTTGACATGAATTCCAAAGAACAAAACAGGAGGCGCACA
>JAVDPK010017694.1:0-12216 GCA_034780415.1 Cichlasoma orientale | reverse complement strand
ACACACACACACACACACCCGCACACACACGCACACACACACACCCACACACCCACGCACGCCCACACACACACCCACGCACGCGCGCGCACACACGCGCGCGCACACACACACACACACACACGTACACAAAACAGACTGACACTAGATAAAATCAGTTTTTGTCATCCTGCAGAAACTCCTAGACAGCTATAGAAGATGCAGTGAAGACTTGTTCTGCTGTAGCCAGGAAGTGAGTGCCAAGATAAATTTGTTCCCACTTTGTGGCAGGCTCGCTGTGAATCTGGCGTACAGTCCTGGCCTAGAAAATACACACAGAAAGATGCATCATTTCACATTTTTCAGCGGCAGAACCAAAAACATTACTTCTGGCCTTGTAAGTGTGTGTTCCAAACATCCTTCTGAAAAACGCCGTGTCTCTTCCTGTTGCCCTACTTATGTCGAATGGCCCTGAAAAGCAAAGGGACAGAACACTTGTTTTCTCTGTCCAGTGTTTAGAAAAGTATGTCAGAATATAAACTCTCCTGCAGGAACCATCTTGACCATCTCGGCACACTTTCCTATGTAGCTTCAGCTTAGTGGGCTCCTGGATTTGCAAAACAAAGAAGTTTTTATTTAAAAACACACAAAAAGAGGAAATGAAACCTACACGTGAAACTTGTATCCAACAAACATCCTAATTGGTACAACAAAATTATGACCAAAACATTGTGACGTGCTTCTTTGGCGAGGATGGCAGCTCCAGATCAATTACAGAATGTTTGATGAATCAAAGTCATGGCAAGAAAAACAGAAGTTCAAAAACATCAAAACATCAACATGAAATATTTCTGAGGCCACTTTTTAGCAATTAATTATTTACTTGGTTTGCAAATGAGCTACTTTTTTTTTAAGTTTACAGGATGTGAGTGCAAAGGATGCTCAGGAAGTGTCTTTGCACGGCAGGAAGTGACTGGTTTTGTTTAAAGGAGTCTTGCTGTCACTTTGGCACTGGATTCAGACTGACACTCACTTTCTGCGCAGTTTTAATTTGAAATTGATAAAAATGCATATATTCCACAACAGATTTACAGTCAGCAGGCCACAGTGTTAAACTTAAAATCTGCTTCTAAATTTTACAAATCAAAAACTGAGCGGGACACGTGTAGTTTTCTGAGCCTTATGTGTGGCACAGCAAATAGTAGCCAGGTACATTCTGCATAATCACTGATTATTGTTACTTTATATTGTAAGGTAAAGACCCTAAAATGATAAAGAGAAAACACCAAGAATCAGACAACCCCCTATGAGCAAGCATTTGGCGACAGTGGTGAGGAAAAACTCCCTTTTAACAGGAACCTCTGGCAGAACCAGGCTCGGGGAGGGGCAGCCATCTGCTGTGACTGATTGGAGGTGAGGGAGAGACATTTTTTCCCTCCTCATCTTGTCTGACTGTTTTTTTCATAAATTTTGCATTTGGCTAGGGTCAGTGTCACTACTGGTAGGATGCAGTGATACCTGGACCCTACAGAGTCTGCACAGGTAGTCCAAATCCTCCAGAATAGCCCATCAATACGTGCCTTTACCAGATGGTTTGCTGTGTCTCCCAGCAGTCTCAAGAGCATGGAGGAGATTCCAGGACCCAGCCAGTTACTCTAGGAGAGCTGGACAGGGCCCTAGAAGGCCCTTAAGGCCCTTAACCCATCAGCAGGACCAGTATCTACCAAAATAACCTCCAGCAGCCACTGGCTTGAATGTCTCTGATCAAAAAATCAGAAACAGACTTCATGAGGGTGGCCTGAGGGCCCAATGTCCTCTAGTGACCCCTGTGCTCACTGCCTGGCACTGTGGAGCCCAATAGGCATTTGCCATAAAATAGCTTTTCACAGATGGGAGCAGGTTCACCCTGAGCACATGTGATGGCAGTCGGGAGAAGCCGTGGAGAACGTTATGCTGCCTGCCGCTTATTCAGCATGACTGGTTTGGAGGTGGGTCAGTGATGGTCTGGGAGGCATATCCATGGAGGGATGCACAGACCTCTACAGGCTGGGCAACGACACCCTGACTGCCATCAGGTATCAGGATTAAACCCTTGGACCCATTGTCAGACTCTTCGCTGGTGCGGTGGGTCCCGGGTTCCTACTGGTGTACGACAGTATATGTGGTGAGAGTATGCAGGCAGTTCCTGGAGGATGAAGAAACTGATACCTTTGACTGGAGGCCGGTCAATGGTATCGCTCACCTGACCAAAATCCAATAGAACATCTCTTGGACATTGTGCCTCAGACTGCCCAGGAGCTCAGTGATGCCCTGGTCCAGATGTGAGATGAGAATCCCCAGGATACCATCAGTCATCTCATTAGGAGCCATTTTCATTTCCATCAAACGATGTGACAACCTTTAATTCTTAAGACATGACCCGATCCATATCAGTATACATATCCACGAGGATTTTTCCCCCATTGACATGTTTTCAAAGTGTTCCTGTATTTTTTTGAGCAGTGTATATTGTTTAACATTAAGACAATATTAAGACATAAACTTCATGAACCAAACTGTGGAGATGTACCATAGCACAGTTGTTTGTTTGTTTTTGTAATGCAGCACACTTTGGATTTAAACATAAGCAAACTCAGACACAGCAAATGCCATACCAGTTACACTGAAACTCCAGAGTATTGCACATAGTCTGATTAGCACTGCCCTTGCAGTCCTGCATTCATTATATAACCGTATTATATAAATAAATAGCTGTTCATGCGATGACGTGTTTGTTCAGCAGGCTTGTCTAAATGACAAGCCCTCCACACCCACACTTGTTTACTGGATGAGATGTTTTGGCGGTTATTATACCAAATCACTAATAGCAGTGGGAGGTTTGAGCATCATCACCATTCATTCTCTCAGGCGCTCTGTCTGTTTCCCTTGTGTTTCACAAACACACATGCACACGAACGCGCTTCATTGAGAAAGCTGGAGTTGGTTTGATTGGCGGTGAAAGAAAGGGAGAGTGAGAGAGAGAGGGCGAGTGAAGCACCAGCAGGAGCACCAGAGCAGTCTCCCAGTTTGCTGCGTAAGGCCTGGGTGAAAACCTAATTACTTCTGTCTGTGGGAGATGGACGCGTTTGGCTCGTCAGCAGAGAGCAGCCGGAGATTTAGGGGGTTCGATGGCACTCTGCGGCATGGCTGCAGGGCATTCTGGGAAAGCTGCACCTGTCAGAGGACCACTGACAGCTTGTCCTGCTCTTGTTATACAGCCAAGCGTGATCCCTCCCATTAGCAGGCCAATGACACAGTTGACTTGCTGTCTACAGGGGGGCAGCGGAGCTGGGGGGAAGGCTCTTTACCAGCCATAATGCTCCTGCTCGGTGCATTAAAGCTGTTGCTACAACCTGGTTTATACTGCCAGCTATCATATACCAACAAGGTCTCTTAAAGCTACAGCAATGCTTTTGTAATAATAATAATGTTATGATCCTGGATATAATTTTGTGTATTGTGTTTGTGTTTTGTGTACATACAGCCTTCGTACTGCGCCCCTTCATAGACTTTGGCATCACCCGGACCTCGCTTCGGCACAGAGGGGGGACCCAACCCCCCGGACCTCGCTTCGGCCTTTATCGACCTTTGAGACAGTCGACAGTGAGTTTTCTTACACAGAGGTTGGCAACAGTGGCGCAGATACAGGAGGAGGGTTGAATGCAGAGCTAACAGTCACACACCCAACACAACAGTGTTTTCATTAAATTTGATATTCTAACATTAAACAATACGGGACAAAATTGATAAGTGTAATGTGGGTCCAGGCAATGACCAATTATGGAAATTAGGTGGTGATGTCATACAGTGACTTCTAGCAACTTTTAGGACAGCCAATATCTGCTTTCCTTACTGAGGAGTTGACAACAGTGGTCAAGACTGGCCAGGCCCTTCTTCCTGTTCCCAACAAGGCTGTTTGTCAAAAGAGTGTATTGCTGTGTGCGTCTGCATATTGTAAATACCTTTGTTCTATAACTGACCCGGTAGCTTTAGGGGTGGGAAGCCTTTTTCTTTTAGCATCTTTTCTCCTGTTTTGTCGAGGGAGGAAGGCAGGACTGTATTTTCATTTGGACTTTTTTCATGGTGGTAGAGAAGTTATTTGTGTTTTTCTAGAATATTTTGTTTATTGTTTTGGCTGTGCCCACCCTGAAGTGATCTACCTGCAGAACATATAAACTAGCCTGTGTAGGACTTTGAACCTCGCTGTGGCACTGGTTCTTCTCGGGAGCAGGGGAGTCGCGTTTATGTTGCGCTCTGGTTTCCTCTAGGCTGCGGCGTAAATGGTAAGTGGACTAGTTCTCATATAGCGCTTTTCTACTCTTAGCTGAGCACTCAAAGCGCTTATACAACACGTTTGCATTTACCCATTCATACAAGCACCTCCTTCTACAGCTACGTTTTTACTATCTAACATTAGCATTCTGATGGTTGCACTGGGAGCAACTCTGGGTTCAGCATCTTGCCCAAGGATACTTTGGCATGCAGACTGGAGCAATCAGAAATCGAACCACCAACCTTCTGATTAGTAGATGACCTGCTCTACCGCCCGCGGCACAGCCACCCTAACAATAATTATGTCTCTATAATCCAGCTAGTGACTGAAAAATATCTTTAAAATTATGGATTTTGGTGGGCAGCATCACTTGAAACACTAAAAGGGTTGTTTGGCGCTGATGAAGAGCTCCTTTAGGACCCTACCTGACTGTCTGATGTGCATCTTCTCTTGTTGGCTCTTCTCTTTCCCCTCACCCCAGCCAGTCGCAGCAGGTGGCTGCCCCTCCCTGAACCTGGTTCTGCTGGAGGTTTCTTCCTCTTTAAAGGGAGTTCTTCCCCCCCACAGTCTCCAGGGGCTTTCTCATAGGGGATCGTCTGATCATTGGGATTCTGGCTATAAAATTGTAGGGGTTTACTTTACAATATAAAGTACTTTGAGAGGACTTGTTGAGAGCACTATATAAAACTGAACTGAAATACTGGAAGAGCAGAAGGATGATTGTTACATATTATACAGTCTAGAGGGCTCTACAAGTGTGCCTGCATGAAAAGTCACCATAAACAAACCCAAATTTATCACTCCTAAAGTCATAAAATCGTTTCTTTGCTCCTGGAAGCATCTGCTTCATATCTGAGTAGACAATAGGCTCAGTCAGTGGGAACGGCTCAGAGATACGTTGTTGGTTTTAGCAGCAGCAGATGGTTATATTTAACCTTTTTTTTATTAATGGATTATTATGATGATACATGGATCATATACCCGTGTAGGTTTAACATCTGAAGCACACTCAAAGTTTTAAAATCACTGGTTTGTTTCCCCTGAAGACGATCATGTAAATCCGTGAGGAACATTTCTCTGTCCAGCTGCCCTCGAGCAAACAATTTCCCACTAACTGCTCCAGTGAAGCAGCAGCGCGTCCGGCAGCTCCAGCTCTCCGTCTCCCTGCAGCTACTCGGACAAGTCATTTCTATAAACAAGATTCCGTCCTTTTGTTAAGTGCATGGTTAAATAAATGTTTTAAAAAAATATTGATTTGTGTCGCTTGGCAGCTCCTCGCTCTGCTCGGGGCAGCATCGGCCATCTGCTCGTGTGCAGAATTTGTCCACACATCACAAATGTGTAAGTGTAGCACATTAATTCTGGCCAGATAGTATTATTCTCCATTAGGACTTTAAAAAAAAAAAGGATTCAAAAGAGGGTGGAGATGTCATCTGGAAATTCCTGGCTTTCTCCCCAGCCTGCCGAGTTTGGGAATGACCCAGTTGTACAAACAGCAGGAGACTGTTTTTACACAAAGACAGCTGATTCCAGAGATGCTCCACGGGTTTGTTGTGACAGCAGAGACCTCCATCAGTCTCGCTTCATCGCGTGTGTGTTTGTGTGCGTGTGGGCGGGTCTGATTTTTTCTTTATTTTTTTAAAGATAGTATTTCGCGTGTTTCTTTTCACATTTTCGTCGCTTTCCATTAACCAGTGAAACATTCTTCAGCAGTTCTTATCTGCCAGCGAGTCTGTTCTCCCACCAAAATACTTGACATTCTCAGACAGACCTCCCTTCTTCAAATAGTGGAGGGTAGACTGATTAATGGCAGCCCACGGCAAACAGATTGTCATGTGAAATATGATGGTTATGTCATCCAGCGATATTTTTGGTCATAAGAACGTCTCTTGAAGAGAAGAAAATATTTTTCCACTGGTGCCATGTGGCTGAGCAAACGTGCGCCGAGGTTTTGAAATGACGTGCGTGTGTGTGTGTGTGTGTGTGTGTGTGTGTGTGTGTGTTCTAGTTGATGCACTGACATAATTTACGTGATATAACTGAAACCAGTTGTCTCGCTTTCTTTTTCTGCATCTTCAGTCACAAACTCATCATCTCGCTCCCCTCTCCTCTTTGTTCGCAGCCCGGCGAGTGGCAGATTGCGGCGTGGCGACTGCTCGTGCTGTAACGCTGACGTCTGTTGCCTCTTGAGATGCAGTCAGATAATGGCCGCTTTATAAGTCGGCGCGCATACTTCACATACCGCTGGGATGTGGTGGAGTGCTGGCAAAATGCTAGCTTCATTTGTTCTGTGTCAGCACTTGTGATGGAGGACTCCTACGGTCAGATGACCTCTCACTCTGTACTCATGTGACACAGTGTTGTCAAACAGATAGAAAATCATGAATCCAAGCCTGTTCATTTGCACTTTTAATATAGTGCAATAGTTCCATAATTTTAATGCAGGTTATTGTGAGAATTGTTGATGACACTGTTGATCAACTGGCATTTGATTTTGACACATTTTAGCAGCAGCATGAACGTGCAGTGTTAAAAACTAAGTAAATTCAATTCAATCCAACATTATTTATATAGAGCCGATCACAAAAACCTCAAAGCGAAACTAAAGAGCAAATGAAAACTTCACTCTAGCCAGAATACAAAAAAAGGGGGTTGGCATGAAACCAGCCTGGGCAGCAGTACCAGCTGTGACCTATTCCTCCACCACCCCTACTGCCCTGTGTGGACACAAACATGGAAACACTCCTAAATGTCACTGAAGCCAGAGGACACCATGTGCATATCTCAGAGGCAACAGCAGTATTGGCTCAGTGGCAGTATCTGAGGCTCTAACAATAAGTCAGGTCAGTTTTACTTTTAAGAACGGAAGTTGAGCAAAAGTGCTTTACAGTAGAGGTAAATGTATAAAAACCCATAAACATGTAAAGGAAGACAGAACAGATGAAAGGAAAAAAATCAGGAAAAAATTTAAAGAGAGAAGAAAAATTGCAATAGATGTGTAATAACAATATAATAAATGTATTATTGCATTGGCTGGCGGCGCTCCTTCCCCTTTTTGTGTTTTTAACCCTGTCTGTTTTGTATGCTGATTAATATGTTCCACATTCTGATTTCCATCATGACTCCTCCGACTTTGTTCAGCCTTCCGCAGATTGGACTGCTGCTCAGTCAGGCTCCAGCACTAATTACAGCAGCTGGCTTAAAAGGGTTGTGATTTAGAGTGAGCGGTCTGCCCTGTGTCTCATTCTTGTTTGTTGCTAACAGTAGTTGTTACTTGTTGCCTGGTACTTTGGTTCAAATTAAATGCACCTTTGTGGGCTTTGTACTCCACATGACACGTATATGTGCTTGCTTGATCTTTGGTTGTGTTTAAGGCGCTGGCCTAACCATGGAGATGGACCAGACTGGCTTTAAAACATGTACATCTCTCACACCACACATAGATTCCACTCTGTTCACAGAGATTAGGTTTAGGGGCGTCATCTCCTTTGTGTTTTTGCTTTGTTAGAACACACGATTAACTATATTTTCCTGAAGGGTCAGCTGTTGGATGGGGACTTTATGTGGGATGGTAGACTATTCCAGTGGGCACTAACAGAGAAAGGTTTTTTGGTGATCTGGGGGACTGAGATGAGTTATTGGGGGGATGACTTCAGTGATCTGCAGGCAAAATATGGAGGACTCTATGGAATCCTGTGAAAAAACTAAGTGCAGCCCGTGATTCAGTAGCTTATTGAACCAAATTTAGCTGCAATAACTTGAAATATTCCTTTCTGTATGACTTTATCAGTGTCTCACATTGCTGTGGAAAAATACGTCGGTACAAAGGACGTTGTTCCAGAAGTCTCGCGGTTTGTACAAATGCAGCTTTGCAAACCTGAGCTGTGCTTCCATGTTCTTTCTAGAGAGAGGAGACTTTCTCATGGCAACCCTTCCAAACAAGCTGCACTTTTTTTAGTTCTTTTCTAATTGTACCATCATGAACAGAGGCGGGAAGTAACAACGTAACAAATCCTTTGTTATTGTACTTAAATAGAATTTTCAGGTATCTGTGCTTTACTTGAGTATTTAAGACAGTAAATACACAAGGGCTAATGAGGGGAGTGACAACAGGTGGGATCACAGCTGAACATAATTTCAGAGACGAGACGAGGGGAAGCAAAACTACATACTAAGAACACGGCGCACGAGACTGTCAGAATAAAACAGGAAGTAACTTAACACGGTACATGCAGACTACACACCTAGGGAGACTGACACACAGAGGAAATCTAAACATGTGGCTAAACAGAACCCAACTACAACACACAGGCTGACATAAGATGGGGAAGCAACCAGTACTTCAATTTTTACCAAAGTATTTTTAACACAAGTACTTGTACTTATACTTAAGTACAGAATGTCTGTACTTTTGCCACCTCTGGTCATGAACTTTAACATTTAGCATGCAAACGAAGGCCTGTAGAGTCTGAGATGTAGCTCTTGGATTTTTTGCAGTTTCTCTGAGCATTGCATGGTCCAACCTTGGCATGAATTTGCTGGGACATCCATTCCTGGGGAGAATATGGAATTGTAATAACACCCCACCTCAATGCTCCAGACCAGCAAACTGCCAAAACATCTGCTTTTACAGAGGCAGTTAATTAGCATCACCTGGCTGCTACTGACCCCCTTAATTCCTATGGAAGCAGTAAGGGTGTACTTAATTTTTTACAGGACTGCACATAATCTAACGTGGAATGGATGCCTGGAAGGCTTTAAAAACAAATATTAATTATTTAAAACCTCCTCTATATTTCACTGGTAGCCAGTGAAACTGAACCACAGTAGGAGTGACGTGTGCAGCCATGTTTTGAACCATTTGCAGTCGAAAAAGGATGCAGCGGACAAAAGTGTGTACGGGGAGTTGCACTATTAGATTTAATGGCAGCACGTTGGTTGACTTGCATATGATGCAAAGACAAAACTCACATTTGCACCAGAAACACAGCCAATTAAAGCACAGCCCCAAATGCTCTGCCGTTTAGAGAAGTGATGAAGTCACTATGCATGTAAGAAAAAACTACAGAAACTGTGACCCTTTTGACCCTTCCACGGTTCCCCTGTAGGGAGGTTCTATGTGGCAGAGGCTGAGAGTTTATTGCAGCTCTCTCAGCGCATCATTCATTCTCAAATGTAGACGGTCCAATATTCATGAAGTTCTTTATCAGTGAAGAATTTAAATAACATTTCCTCAGTTTGATGTTCAGTATGTTTGTAGCTTTCTTTGATTTCTATTTGCTTTGATTTATATATTAAATTTGTTTAAAAGATAAATAGACCAAGATGAGGTCCAATTAATCTAAAGAAGAAATTGAGGGCGTGCAGATGTGAGGAGCAGCTTGTTGATCTCCACTGCTCATGCAGATCTACTTGGTTTTGGGGTTTAACAGCTTCACCATCACTGCTCACAGCCCCCCCTCCCCCTCCTGCTTTGCCTGTTCTGATATAAGGTTCACAGGCCATATGTCCTGGTTTCGCTTCCTGCACAAACACACAGACTCACACTCGACGTGCGCAACACACACACACAATTCACATTCACGCTCACACACATGCACGCATACATATCACCCACAGGTCTCCAGAATACTTCAGCAGATGGTGCTGAGGAACATGATGGATTTTCACTCCTCAGACTGCTCACTCACCGACTTCCATGTTCCGCTTTTTTTAAGCTTCTCCATCAGAGATGAGACGAGGCTACGCACAGCTTTGACACTTAGCTTTACTAGCTTTCCTGAATTTTCCTAAATAAGAAATGGAAGAGGGAAGATAAAGAACAAGGAAATAGCAGAAAAGAATAAAGTTCAGATGCAGTTCAAGCATCATATATTTACATGTAAAATGTATGAAATTGGTACTCAAATATGCAAGTTCTACAATATCAGGTTCGTGGTTACATTGTGTTTATATATATATATATAAAAAGAAATTCCCAACTCCCCACATAAAAGTGGAGAAAAGTAGAGCCTTTTTATTTTATTCTACTTATATTCAAATGGTATTTTATAGGCATTCAACAGTTAGAAATATGTGTAAAAGTGCAGTATAGTCACAGTAGATTGAAACTTTATACTTGCATATAAATATAGAGAAAACAGGCTAAAAAGCACTGTGGTGTTGCAGCACCGTTGGTGGTAATAATCAAAAAAAGGTGTCTAATATGCATTAATGGGCACAGGAAGGAATCAGTTATCTAAGGGAAATACTTTTTTATTGTGGCCTAATATGAGTTTTATCTATAAATGCAACATTATGATGATGTTAGCTTACTAAAGTCCAGCCTCAAAATCTGTTTATTCTGCTGGATCCTGCTGTTATTACAGGTCAGAGGAGCCGGATTCAAATCTGAACGACCTTGGAACAGATGTTAACCTGTTTCCTTTTACATTGAAGATATTTAGTCCCCATTCTGGCTGAACTCACGATGAAAAACATCTATCATTCAAATTCATAGCTCGCTTGGCAATTTTTCAGCACTTCCACTGCTCAACATTCACACAGGCTCTGCCATCTGGGCACTCCGTGAGCGCTCTTCAATTCAGCTCGAGGGAAGCTTTTCTCTCCTCTAACAAGAAGCAGCTTTTCACAATTTAACAAGAAGCAATCTTTATATAAGAACCGTCTCAAAGCCACTGTGTGTACGCAACACAGAACGCCAGTGTTGGTGGCTGGTGCCACCGTCCAAGAGGAGATAAACATGTGATAGAAAAGGCCCTGCAGACGCTCTGTATCTCTGAGCACAGCATTGTTGGTGCAAAGTGTATACAAAGGAAACACACTGCACCACAGCCAGACGGGTAAATGTAAATGATGGTACTTTATGTTGGGCTACAAAAGTGTTACACATTCAACACGATTTTTAGGAATATACTTCAGACAACACTGAAGGGCTTTGACTTGCAGGCAGCGCCGGCATGTAGTAAAATATCACTTTGTTCCTAAAAGCACTTGTTCTCAAGCTCCTGCATGCTTTAAAGGGCGAGAATCCTGAAACGTGAGATTTCTGAAAGTTAAAAACATTCAAAGATGGCCTGAAGTTCAATCCTTTTCATACCGAATGGTAATGCAAAAAATTAGTGTGCTGTAAAAGAGTTCACTTCAAGTGAAAAAAAAAGCCAGAGAACTTTCACTAACTTTCATCTTATTGCTGTTTTGGTTTTAAGGCATCGTCTCTGCAGGGATCAGTCTCTTCACTCAGTGTTCAGCTGCAGCAAACAGCAAACAAGCTGATTAACCCCACTGCATGCTGCCTGCTCAGCACTGGGACTCAGATATGAAAAAGCTAGCGACAACCTAATGAACACAGCCACACTTAAACCACACAGCAGAGTGTAAATACAGGTGGGCACAAATGCTGTAAAGGATGAACTGTTTGCTTAAAACAGACCTATTCTGCTTTTCCTTATTTTCATGACAAAGATGGATTCTTATATTCCAAAGTTTCAAATGTGATGGTCAGCAGTAGCTGACCGTGTGAAGTGTGGAAAGAGTGAGGACGTGTGGAGGCAGGCTAGGTAAACTCAAAGCCTGTCTTTATTGGACTGTTCGCAGGTAAATCAAAGTGAAACGCAAAATCCAAAGTGGAACTAAAAGATTATTAAACACATGACACAGGAAAACTCTGAGAACTTAAACTGAGGAACCAAAACACTAGGAAAAACAGGGACCTCTCTGGGGCTGGAAAACACTGGGAGCAACAGGAAGACTGGCAGTACATGCACAGAGGGATGGTTAGGGAAGTGGAGACAGCTGGGGAAACACAGCTGAACTAAATCAATTCAATTCAATTTTATTTGTATAGCACCAAATCACAAGAAACAGTCGCCTCAAGGCGCTTTATATTGTAAGGTAAAGACCCTACAATAATTACAGAGAAAACC
>JAVDPK010017693.1:0-41206 GCA_034780415.1 Cichlasoma orientale | reverse complement strand
CACACTTTTTTCCACAGTGAATCAGGGACAAAGTTTTTCCAGTAGAAAACAGCTGAAGGTACAGAAACAATATCTTGTTGAAATAGGGCACGAATATTTTTGTTATTCTTACAAGGAGAAGAAAAGCAAACTTTACCAACGGTGGTGTCAGTTACATTCAACAAGGACTGATCTTCATCAACAACATTATTTCTAAAGAGTTCACATATTTCATTAGTTACAGCATCAAACACAGTATCATACTCTTTAGGAGTTACATCGAGGTTATATTTGAGGTTGAACTCATTGTGACTAAGTAAACATCCATTTTTGTTAAATAGCTGACCCACCAGAAGGATTTTATTGTCAAACCAATTAGGGTAAAAAAGTGATTTGTTTTTGTAAAGGATATATTGGTTACTCCCGATAAAGAAATTATGAGGAGAAAATTTGTGTTTATATATATATTTATTTATATATTATATATATTTATATATACCCTGATGAATATTGTGGAGCTAATTGTTCATTTTTGTTTTTGTGAACCTCCTCGGCCACGTGGGGATACTGTTTACAGCTCACGCGCTCGTTTCCAAAGCGTCGAAGAAGACCACTTCCGTTTTCCGCTCGGCTCCCGCCCCGCTCCGCCATCATGAGTCCTGAACAAAAACGGTTGAGAGTCGAGCAAAATGGGGATAACACGAACTGTTGATGAAATCCGCCGGCAGCATTACCGTAATGACAGTGCAAAGTGCTGAGCGGAGCGGAGCTGTCCATTTGAATGAACCAGCTTTCCACTGAAAGCGCCCCCGGCAGCTCTTGGCGTTGCGTTATTTAGTTAGCAGCCAGAGCTAGCCGCTGATTTTCTCTGGAAGACGGCGCCGCTGCTGCTAGGTTAGCTGGCAGGAGTCAGTCTAGCTAGCTGTCACTTAAACTGACTGCCACTTGACTCATGTCAAGTCGCACAGGCGTGCTAGCTGTCCAATTGACTGGGAGCATCAGGATGGAGAGGGGTTTAAGTAAAAGCATCGGCAGGCAGAATGCGGTTTGTTCGTGTTGAATAGACACCAGCGCCGAGGAAAGAGGAGTGAATATATTTTCCAGCCAGGCCAGTTAGCTAGCTCCAGAGCTAGCTACAGTGGATTCCAAAAGCCACGGTAAGACGTGTTATAAATCATTTAACACGGAAAGCTGAGTGCGCATCCCACCCCGTTTGCGGGAAAGAAATCGGCGGGCATTATTAGCAGCCTGATTTTCAGATCTTGGGGACGTTGACATTGACGTGAAAGATTGTTGTTGGCCTGCACCTTGAACACCCTGAGTTGTTTTCAAGCTGCTGTTAAATACATGTTGTGCATTTCTTTGGTGAGCAGCAGCAAGGGTAGCCTAATTAAGCAGCCAAGTGCAAAAGCTGTCTAGCTCGCTCAGCTGTTGCAGATGGCAAGCACATATATGGAAAATTACTCGTCTGCCTGACCAGTCAAACACAGCCAAGATGTTTTTAACAATATGTCTGTGATTTTTCTCTGTAAAGCTGGGTGTATGTTTTGGATTAGGGATGAAACCATGTAATTGACGCACCTGCTTTCGCCACTGACATGGATGGTTTCTTTAAAAGAAAAAAAGATTACAAGCTGCCTTTTGGCTTATTTACAATCTTCAAATAACTTCCCATTTTTAAAGGGAACCAAATGCTTCCCGTTTGTCAGAAGCAAAATGGCCAAATTAATGTTGGTATGTTCATTTAAGGTGGATGGAAAAAGCTTGAGCTTGATCAGTGACTGATAACATAAAATTGCAAAAGGTTGCCCCTTGATTAAGTCTTTAAGATTCATGATGACCTAACCTGTTCCAGGCTGATAACTTTGACACAGGATGCATCACACAAATGAGAAGTTTTTATCTGTACTTAAGCTGCACAAAAACATTCACCATGTACAAATTGGACGGATGTGTGTATTGTATCAATATAAGTTTGGTTCTTCAGATGTTTGTTAAAAAGGAAGACTGAATAATATAAGAATTTATTTTTTACTGTTTACGTAAAAAGGAGGCGCTGTTCAAAAAATATCAGCTTCAGTATAAGAATGTGTTTGCTTTGACCTTCTGTAGCACAGAACATATCTGATGGTTCTTGCTAGATTTTAGACAGAAACAGACACCACGTGTAATCTCCATTATTTCAAGGTTTTCTAGTCTTGTATCAGCTCACCGAGTAGGACATGATAAAAACTGGTGAGTAATCTGCCACCTATTTAAATCAGGTTTTCAGCATTCCTGTATTGAACACCCGTTTGGCTATATTATGTTTGCTCATGAAAGCGTTTCAGAGTAGGGGTTACAGGTTATTTTACTTAAAACAGGTAAATCTTGTAGTCACACTGTTCCCGCACAGGAAGCAAAGCATGGGTCTGCTAAACTGGTTGGCAGTTTTTATCTTGTGGAATTTAGCCTGCTGTTGTCTGTTTCTCAACGACTATTTAGAAGTTCCCGGATATTGGTGTCAGCCTCCGAAATCCAGTCACAATGATGGTCTACTATACACTTTCAGTTTAGTGCCTGCTTATCCTCATGTCCATGATCTCAGCTTTAATTCACGTATTTCTATTAGGCCGATCAGCATTGAAATGCAAGTGTGTACAAATGCAAATCAAGTGTGAGTCACTAGCTTAACATTTTAGTGCTTCAAAGAACAAGCCATCTTAGCCCACCTGGGCATTCAGCCTAACCTGGCTGTGTTTTGTTCTTTGGTTTTTAACACACAAGCGCACCTTTTATCTCACAGCGGTAGCGGTGTGGTTTTGTGCGCTTGCTGCTGAAGGACCAGTGACTGACTTGTCAGCATCATTGTATGAGAAGAATCTTTTGTTCAGCATTGAGAATGCAGAAAATAATATGAAATGCTTTGGATTTTTTTTAAATCACACTTACATGATTCTGGGAGATTAAAGAAACATAACAGAAAGAATAGTGTGAAGGAAAACGATGCTGCATCTGCCATTTTAAGATCAATTTGGACCTCCGAAAAATGGTGTTTGTTTCCTCTGCAGAAGCTGAAGCTGTATATACTGTGTCCGGCGAAAATATGGCAATTAAAAAATTATATCATATTGCAGTGTTAAATAAACAGAAAGGTACTTCCAGCTGCCCCCTTATGTACAAGGGGTCTCCACAGTGGGTAGCTCCGCATGTTTTATTTGGCAGAGTTTTTAATGCCGGATCCCCTTCCTGGTAACCCCAGGTTGCTTGTTAGGCAGCTGTGTAAACCACTGTTATGGAGCCACATGTTGCAGTGTTAAATGTAAAAAAAATAATAATAATAATTATACAGTGTGGCCACCCTGTTCATCCCTAAACATAGAAACATGATAGATGAATGAATATGTTAGGGGATTTATTATTTGAAGCTGTTGGACACATTGATATTTTTTATCTATATGAGCCATAATTCCCCACCCCATGTATCGTGCCCTCTCATCATTCAGTAGCTTGTAGAACCACCTTTAGTAGCAATAACTTGAAGTAATGTTTTTTTGTATGACTTTATCAGTCTCCTAGATTATTGTGGAGAATTTTTGGTCCACTATTCTTTACATTCTTCAGTTCATTGAGGTTTGTGGCCATTCATTTATGGAAAGCTCTGTGTCCCACCGCAGCATTTCAATCAGGTTAATGTCTGGATTTCACTTTGATCCTTTTCTTTTTTAGCCATTCTGTTATAGATTTGCTGTTGTGCTTGGGTTCACTGTCCTGTTGCATGACCTCATTTCAGCCAAGCTTTAACTGTTGAACAGATGGCCTCACATTTGACTCTGTGATTGCAAAGTCTCTAGGTCCTGTAGCTGTGCAAAAAAAAAAAGCCCAAATCATCACCCCTCCACCTCCATGCTTGGCAGTTGGTATGAGGTGTTTGTGCTGATAATGTGTGGCTGGTTTTCTTCAAACATGGCACTATACATTATGGTCAGACATCTCCACTTTGGTCTTTTCTGTCCAAAGGACATTGTTCCAGAAGTGTTATGGTTTGTTCAAATGCAGCTTTGCAAACCTAAGCGGTGTTGGCATGTTCTTTTTACAGAGAAGCGTCTTTCTCCTTAAGCTGTATATGTGTACTTAGTTTTACACAGGACAGATAGTCATGTGAAATCAGAGGAACTCAGTATATGACACTGTGATGACACATTACAATTAGGGATGTGCACAGATAGTTAACTAGATGTTTAAACATTGCTGCTCTTGCTGGTCTGCAGCAGAAAAACTAGTTCATTACAGTATATTATTTAATGCTAGTTAAGTGTTGGGTCTAAGATGTTACATAGCCACTCATTAGTAGCCAGGACTGCAGTTCTGGCAGACAGCTCAATTCCTGTCTGTGTGATGGGAAGTGGTAAACGAGAAGTGTGGATGTCAGCCCTGCTAGCCATTGCAGCTCTGCAGTATTCTGATCTAGAGAAAAAGGATGCATGTAGGTTGTGTCAGAGTAAACTGGCATTTAACCACTCCACTGTAGCAATGCAAAGGCACATTCTGTACAGGCATGTGCATGTTACCCCACAAGGCTAGCACTGCTAATGTTAGCCACACTCAGCAGGCTCATCTAACATTTCAGAAATATTTAAAGATATTCCAGGTTTTGAAGAAAACTGTTTAACACCTGCAGTATTTGTAAATTATTTGCCAGAAACAGCCTTAATCTTAACACAACAATTTTGCAATCCTCATACATATATTGCAAGATATGATATCTGTGTAGGAGAAGAAGAAAAAATGAACCCCAAAAAAATCAGTAATTCTGTAATAATACTGATAATTGTTGATAATATGTAAGAGAAACTCTGCGATTTTAGTATGAGTATTTCCTTCTAAAAAAGAGAAATGTCTGATATGGGTGTAAGCCCAAATTTGTGCTTTGTACTCTGACTGTTATTTATACTTTTCCCTTTTCATCTTTGGTTGAGAACAGTATTTTAAAAAATGGCATAGGTGACATCACTGTCAACAATTTCCTCCACAGAGATCTGAGTGTGTCGACTTCATGTGACAGACTAGACCGTGTTTCCGAGGCAACTCGTGCTTTCAGCTCAAATGTTAGTATCCTTTCCAAATAACAGATGCTCACCCAGTGTGTTTGTTCCATGCTCACCAGGCGCTGGCCATGCCGTCGAGTGTGCGGGCCGGGAGCCTGAAGGACCCGGAGGTGGCTGAACTGTTCTCAAGGGAGGACCCTGAGAAGTTCTTCACAGACCTGAGGGAGATCGGCCATGGGAGCTTCGGGGCAGTGTACTTTGTAAGTTACTTTTCTCAGGGTTTTGTGTCTATAATAGACATGTGATGGTCACAGAGAGATTGCACACAAGAGCGCATTAAGTGTTCTTTTTTCCCTCAATGTGGGCATAAATGTGATGGTCTGTTAATATGAATACAGGTACTTGTGTTGTTTATAGTTTTGAATTGTTTGTTTGATCTCTCTCAGCTGGCCTGTTGATGTGGATGATTTAAAACATTTGTGCTGTATGAGTTGTAGGTGCACGGTTCTGTGTAACTTGGATTTAGCAGTGGGTAAATGTTCAGGTATAGCTGAAGGCATCTGTAAAATATAATATAGACAGATTACTAACAATGTTGATTTGAGTGAGCTAAAAATTGGTTCTTGAATTCTGGAGTTTGGAAAACATTTTATTTTTCAATCTCACAATGACTCAAACTACTGGCAAGCTCTAGAAAGTGCTCTGCTTTAGATTTTTTTGTTACTGTTTTCTACTTGTCTGAAATGTAGGAATACATTCGCTGAGCAGTTAGCAAGGTGATCATAATGCTGTATATAAAATTATTACCTTTTGTATGTATATTTTTGTCTCATCATTGTCTTAATTATTTTACTGACTTAATGTTGAGTTAATCAGTATTTTGGCACCAGAAACCGTGTAGGCTCAGTTTTTTCTGCATATAAACCATTTTGGTGCCCACCGTTATTCCCCCTCATAAGAAATGACAGTAGACAGGAAATTGTCTTACTAAGTAAGGTAACACAGAGTCATTGCCTTAACTGCATGCAGACCAGTCTTTCTCGTGCGCATTATAAGAGAGAAATGCCCAGCACTTTGGTCAACCTTGTTTTACATGTGCTTTATAAATACATTTGGATTGGATTGGAGAAAAACCCTGATAGGCAGCTCAAACTCTGTCAGATTGCTGTTACAAGTAACATTTTCATAGCATAATTAAAATAATTAAAAATTCTCCACTTTGTTGAAATGTAGTTTTTGTAAAACTTGCTGGAGTCAGTGATTGGTGCTAAGAAAAGCTAAGGACAGCAAAGAAGAATAGCTGACAGATGGTGCTACTTACATTAAGAGCACAAGCTGGATAAACCTGTCGACTGAAGATGAAAGGTGGCAGGTCAGGGAAGGAAAAAGAAAAAACATGGTGCAAGTCAGGGACGAAGAACAACTTTTCAGTGGAGGATGAAAGTTCTTGTTTAATGAAGGGTGAAAAGGAGCCAGTCATGGATGAAGGGATGATAGGAGGACAGAGGAGAAAGGGGAAGGAAGCTCTGCAGAAATCCTTGTTTTATCTAATGGCTATTTCTTTGTTGAAGCTAATGTGGTGATTGTTGATGGATGAATCTCAAGTGCTTTGTGGAATAAGTGTTGCACTGATGCTCTCAGCCAGCTTTAATCGGTTCAGTCTTAGTTGCAATTAACTTTGTGAGGGGAAAACCACAAGGCGAGGGTGTCTGTGCTATTTAAAGAAACACTTAGAAAGATGGTTTAAACAGCATCCACAGCTTCAAGAAATTTACTGTATGTTGTCCCTTAATTTTCTCCATTAGGCCCACGACATCCGCACAAATGAGGTGGTGGCCATCAAGAAAATGTCCTATAGTGGCAAACAGTCCAATGAGGTAGGACCTGACAACACTCTGTCTGATCTGTATAGATTTAATATCTCACGTATAGAAGAAATTTGCTTGTCAGTGCTCAAGGCTCTGTTCATGTTCCAGAAATGGCAGGATATCATCAAGGAAGTGAAGTTCCTCCAGAAATTACGCCACCCCAACACTGTGGAGTATCGTGGCTGCTACCTGAGAGAACACACAGCCTGGGTGAGTGTGTGCAAAAGCCGTTTACCTTGATCCTAAATAGGGCAGTACATAAAGAAAACTGCACATGTGTAGTCATCACTGCATGGCTTTAAATGTGCAAAATGTGTTGCTCAGAATATTAAAGGTGTTAACTTTGTTTCCAGTATCACAAATTAACAACCAAGAAGCACTCAGAGAGCGCAAACCTCTGCCATGACAGCTTGCTCGCTGGGCAGTATTTACTTTTAAGGGAATAGTATTTGGTATATATTTTGTTTTCTTTGCTATTTTTAGTACCAGTGAAAAGTTTGGACGCACCCTTTAATTGCTTTCCCCCAATGCTCCCGCTTTCATTCTCTCTCTTGGTTAGGAAGACATCAGCAAACCCTTCCTTTGTTTCAGTGTGAATAAAAACACAAAATGTTGGCCATTTGTTCTAATATTGAAACCATTTTCTAATACTTCCCTTTTTTTCTGTGCAGCTTGATGCAAGTTGCAGTTACCACAGAGTCTGTTTCACTGTGACTGTAAGAATTAAATATAGTCTCTGGTTCCTCCGGCCAAAATGCAGTTTTTGTTCCAGATATCCTCAAAAGGTTCTCAGTCCCCAGAGAAACCTGGTGTGGCAAAAAAGAAATCCTAAAAATAACACAATTGCAATTATCTGATATATTATGTGTGTGTGTTTATAACAAAACATCTAAAAAAAAAAAAAAGTATTTCACGCCTTTTTTGGTTCAAATTTTTATGATTATGCCTAATAGCACCTACTCCAGTACTACAGTGTTTAAGTAAATTTACTATTGAAACAATATGAATTAAGTGCATTTCTCAGTCTAGTTGGATTGAGACAATCATGGAGAAGACTGTTGACTAGACAGTTGTCCAGATGATGATCTCTGACAGCCTTCACAAGGAGGGTAAACTACAAAATGTCACTGCTTGAAAAGGCTGGCTGTTTGCAGAGTGCTGTATCAAAGCATATTAGTAGAAAGTTCCACAAGCAACAGGGATGACTGCAGCTTTGAGGGGATTGTCAAGAAAATCAATTCAAAAAATTTGGGAGAACTTCACAAGGAGTGGACCGAGGTCAGTGTCAGTATGTCTTCAGGAAAGCAGCTACAACTGTCGCGTTTCTAATATCAGTACACTCCTGAACCAGAGACAACATCAGAAACATCTTACCTGGACTAAGGAGGAAACAAACTGGACTGTTGATCAGTGGTCCTTTTTTCAGATGAAGGTAAAATTTGTATTTCATTTGCAAATCAAGGCCCTATATTCTGGAGGAAGAGTAGAGATTCACAGAATCGAAGGTGTTTGAAGTCCAGTGTGAAGTTTCTGCAGTCTGTGAGGATTTGGGGTTCCATGGCATCTGCTGGTGTTAGTGTTGGTTTGTCCACTGTGTTGTCAAGTCCAAAGTCAACACAGCCACCTACCAGGAGATTTAGAGCATTTCATGCTTCCATCTGCTGACAGAGTTTATGGAGATGCCGATTTCCTTTTCCAGCAGGATTTAGCCCCTGTCCACGGTGCCAAAACTACTACCAAATGGTTTGCTGGCCATGTCATTGCTGTGCCTGATTGGCCGGCCAGCTCACCTGACCTGAACCCCACAAAGTATCTGTTGTATTGTGAAGAGGAAGATGAGAAACACTAACCACTGAACCCAAACGCACAGACAAGATGACGGGCGCTATCAATACGACCTGGGCTTCTGTGACATGTCAGCAGAGCCACAAGATGATCACCTCTATGCCATGCTGCATTAATGCAGTAACTCATAATAAAGGCGCTCCAACTAGGTATAAAAATATTCTATTTGAGATTCTGGATTCCAGATTTTCATGAGGTATAAATCATAATCATCAAAATTAAAACTAAAAAGGCTCGGCATGTTTCGCTTTTGCCTCTTTTCCAACAGTACCTACACGGCTCAACTCGGTTTTGTTTGTTTTCAATTATAATTGAGTGCCGCCTCGGCACGGCAGCCCGAAAATCCAGTGATGTAATTTGTATACGACACAAACACAAAAGGTCGTCTAGCTTCCTCTGGATTCTGTCATCAGTCACCAAGCACAAAAGCTAATGGAAAAGCGGCATTTGCGAATGAACATAGAATATATGAAGGTTTACCTTTTTGAATTAACTTGGGAAAATAATCAGCTTTTTTTTTTCTTTTTTTAAAAACAATATTCAGTTATTTTTTTTAAGCTGCACTAGTATGTATTAGACATCCAAATAATTACACATTATGCGGGATGGTTGGCTTTTACATCTGATGCATACTTTGGCTCTCAGACCTCAATTTTGAGGGGGACATGAGAACACTTTCTTGGGCTGCACCTTAGTTTGACAGCAGCGTTACCACTTTGATAAATGGACTGAAGCCTCTGGTACAAAAAGTTCTTTCCACTCAGGTCAAGTGTAACAAAGTCTTTAACACCAAGTGTGCTCTTGGTTTGCAGTTTAACACTCCTCCTGTCTCTCTCCTAGCTGGTGATGGAGTACTGTTTGGGTTCCGCTTCTGACCTCTTAGAAGGTAAGTAGGACAAATCAGTAATTACAAAACATTAATGAGTTATTGGTTACTATGTAACCTAATTACATAGTTAGTTATATATTTATTTACATTCACATAAACAATGCCTTATATCCCCAAATCTCTCTCTTCTCCCAGTCCACAAGAAACCCCTCCAGGAAGTGGAAATAGCTGCCATAACCCATGGTGCATTGCAGGGATTGGTGTATCTTCACTCTCACAACATGATTCACAGGTAACCCCTATTCATTTCTCACTTATATGGATCTATTCTGCTCTCCTCCCCCACACTTCTGACAAGAGACTAAACAAATACAAGGGGAGAAAGCACAAACTGTGCTGCCTGAGCGAAGCTTATGCAATAGTGCTTGTGCTCTCACACTGTGCATCATGCTGTTCCACAGCCTCCAACAATGCATTTTCTCTCAAAGTGTTTTGTCTCCATCATGTTTTTCCTGACCTGTCATTTTCTCCTATCTGATCATTTCTCTCAGGGATGTGAAGGCCGGAAACATCTTGTTGACAGAGCCGGGTCAGGTCAAACTGGGAGACTTTGGTTCAGCCTCTATTGTCGCTCCAGCCAACTCCTTCGTGGGAACACCTTACTGGTAAAACCTCAGAGTTTTCACTCAGAACTTGTCTCACTTGTCGATTCCTGGTGAATTCACAACAATAACACTAAATTGTGATTTAACCAAGTTCACACCTTATCAGTATGCATCAGTTTTGCCTGATGATAAAAGAAATGGTCCCTGCTGATATTCTTAAAGAATACCTGTGATGCTTTTCATTATTTGCTGCCATATCTGTACTGTTAAAATAATTACTGAGGTCAGTGTATATAGAAGTAATCCCAGGCTTCAGGGTGCTCTAAGCTCGTTCTGCTCGTGGCTCTGGATGATGGCAAAGAAAGAGGATATCCCTAATGTAATGTGGTTATATCTGTGATACAGTTCTGGCCGTGAGCACAGAAGCCCCATCCTACTGTTATTCAGACCAGGACGATTTACTTCATAGTCCAGTCGTTCTATTGTGCTTTGTGGCATTGCCCATGACCAATGGCACTACCGCCCTACGGCAGAGGAGCCTACCATCATGGTAGTGCTAGCCACCCTCCATAACATAAAATGTGTGGCCCAGAAAAATTTTAACTTAGACCTATACTTCTACTAACTTACCCAGCTTGTTTTTTTTCTGTATAAACCTTCTCACCTGACTCTCCTGTGCTCTTCACCGTCCCCTCCCCACACACAGCGGAGTTTTTCACAAATGAATTCCCGGTGGAGAAAAGTTAAGGAGACGAGATAAACGAGTGTCTGCAAATGTGGTCACATTACGGTCTGATTTAAAAATCAATCCAACAGTCAGAAATATCCGATGATGATGGATCAGTGTAGTCAATCCACACACAAGTACTGGGAAAAAATTGAGTGCATAAATATTCATTAATAACTACCGTAGCTCTGGTGCCTAGAGTAAACGGTACCCGGGGCAGCCCTAGTATCACACAGGTCACTCACTTTAAGTTGCATTAAATTTAAGCTAACCAAACACAGCTGGCTGGCTGTGCTTCATTTATTCTCACACTAGTGAAGCAAGGCGTCGCCAACTGAAAGTCACATTCAGATTCGTTCGAAGCATGCAGAGTACAGTTCAAACTTGGAAAGTGTTGCTCTGCAGGGTGAGCAGGCATTTTTAAAAGTTATTATAAAAATTTATTTTGGCACTGAATCTCTATATTTCAAAGTGTGTTTAAGGGGGCTTAAACCACCAAGTGACTCACCATTCAGAAGCCATAAATGTTTGTTGTTACTCTACATGAGCATAACTCTCATGCTGCTTGTTTATCTGGTGTAGATGCTGGAAATGACAGTGAGCCCCCAGGTGGTGTTCTCTGCTGGTGCTGGATCAAAGGAAGAAGAGCTGGAAATGGCTGAATTACTGTTGATGTGTTGCTGTTTTCTCCATGCAGGATGGCCCCTGAGGTGATCTTAGCCATGGATGAGGGTCAGTACGACGGGAAGGTGGATGTGTGGTCACTTGGCATTACCTGCATAGAGCTGGGTAAGAGATGGCCATTAAATCCCCCACAAGTGTGTCTTTTTGTGTTCAAAAAGCTGAAAGCTTTCAGCCATTTACTCTTCTTTCTCTCTTTTTTTTTTTCTTGTTCTTCATCTGCCTCTCTCTCTGTCACGCTATGTCGTGCTTTGTGACTCTCCAGCGGAAAGGAAGCCTCCTCTGTTCAACATGAATGCTATGAGTGCCTTGTACCACATCGCCCAGAATGAGAGCCCTGTGTTGCAGTCTAATCACTGGTGAGAGACAATCAAAGTTCCTAAGTATTTTTTAAAAAGTATTTTAAAAAAACAAAACAGGTTTTATAAAATGTTTTTTTTTAGACTCTGAAGGCTTTTTGAATATGGGACAGACAGGGAAAGGATTGAGCATTGATTTTTATTTTTAGTGATTGGCAAAGCCGCGGTGAAGGAACTGACATTTTAGAAATTAAGTAGTCACACTTAGTTGAGTTTAGTGCCATGCTTGTGCAGATCAGTGAAATAATTGTGACATTGTTTAAATTGTGACATTAGTTTAATCACCTCGGGTCACCCTGAACAAACCCCTCAGCATTTCCTATGGGACACTTGCTGCTTTTTTTTAAACCAGCCAGAATGGGCCATTTTTAATGCTTTTTCATTTTTAATGCAGCTAAACAAATCTTACAAGCTGCTTTAATTGATCATAATATAATTTAGATTATTATATAAATGTAATAACACATTATGCATTGCATAAATTATATTTCATAATGACATTTTTTATAATTTTCAGGTCGGATTATTTCCGCAATTTTGTGGACTCGTGTTTGCAGAAGCTCGCCCAGGACAGACCTACCTCTGATGTGCTGCTCAAGGTACAAGCGGGCTTGTGATTTTCAGATGGTTGAAGATTGATTTTAACTGACACAAAAAGCAAAATTGAGACAGAAGGAATTTTAGCCAGAGAAATTTTTATTTTTATATAATCACTCAAAATACAATTAGAATATTTTTTTTCTTCCTTTTTAGTAGCTTCTGTCTCTCCAGCATACACCTGCATAACAAGCAGGTCAGCATGTTGCTTTTGGAGAAACAAATAACTTTGTTAGAGGTTTGATTTCATAGCAGTTTTTATGATTAAAGGAAAACACTGAGGTTCAGTGTGCAATCAATCATCAAGCATGGTTTTTTGAAAGACAAATATTTTATTTTTTTTAAAGCCAGCTACTTCTGTAATCATGACCAGCAGTCATTGCTCTCACAGTAAACTGTACAGTCTCAGAACTTACACAGTGCTTTTATAGAAGTGAGCAACATCGTCTTCTCAGCTGTTAAATCATTAAAAATGCTGAGACAACTGCAGACCACTCAAAGTTAAGAGTCACATATTTAAATATGATGGAGAGATGTGAAGAGCTTCTCATTTCTACTGTGTTAAAAGTGTAAACGCACATAAAAAAAAAAAAAATCCTACACTGTGACTTTAAGTTCTGTTAAACTGCTCTTTGTGGCTGATAAGCAGAATTCCTGTATAAAGAAGAATAGTGAGCATCAACATCTGAGCCATCCAAAACTGGCACCCCCAGCTCCCATGTAGGTTTCATGTTAGTTAATCCTGATATACAGAGACTTTGGGCTCACATTTTCAGAATCCTGTCAGACTGAAGTTTTTCGCCCTGTCTGTCCATTTCACCCCTTCTTTCCAACCTTCCATCCACCCAGCACCACTTCCTATGCAGAGAGCGTCCCATGACAGTTGTGATGGACCTGATTGCACGCACCAAGGATGCTGTTCGTGAGCTGGACAACCTTCAGTACCGGAAGATGAAGAAAATCCTCTTTCATGAGGCGCACAATGGTCCCGCACCAGAAGGAGGCGATGAGGAAGAGGTAAGAAGGGGACAGAGGAGGAAGAGGCTAAAAGGTCAATGGCGGTAATGGTTTCGCTCTGAAATGCTTTTTTTCTATGGTTTGCGTCAAGTGAAGAGCAGCGTGGCACAAGCTCACCGGTTGGGGAGCGCTCAGGCTTACCGTGGTGTCATGTACATTTTCATGACCAATAGAGATGCAGAGTGATAGGGAGCGGGTGGCCATAATACACATAAAGACGAGTGGCCAAAAAAAAATTATGATGTAGTGCAGGCAGAACACTGGCAATGCAAATTTTGGGCTTCTGACTCAACCTAGAAAGCAGCATGTGCTGCCACTATGTAAAAAGACCTTAAGAAAGCTGAAACACATACGTACAATTAACAAATACCAACCACAAATCTTTGATTTCGTCTCTTAATTTATGTTCATTTTAAACATTCAAATGACTGTCCTGATTTTTTATTTTTATTTTTATTTTTTTTTTGCCAGTTAAGCATAATGCACATTTCTGCCACTTGCATTTAATAACTGGAAACCTTCTCATGATGGGATCACACCAGCCATGACATAAGTGAGTCCATGGTCATAGTGTCCGGCCCCTTTATTTACCTCAACTGCAAAAGTTAAAAGGCCCATTTTAAAGCAGTCTTCTATTAGGCATACACCCCCTATTTAATTAGAAAAAGTGGTTGTATTTAAACTACCACTCAGAAGCTTTGCGTCATGTAGAAAGTCTTTGTTGTACTTCCTGCTACTGTGTGTCTCCAGAAGCACATATTGGCACACACACAAGCTGTAGCTAATAGCAGCCACACTGTCGCAGCTGATAATCAGGCTATTTAAAATACTTTGTTCTCTGGATCTGTTGTTTCCGTCACTGTCGGTGTGTTAATGTCTCCTGTTGTTTTATGTGGTATGTCTAGAAATACATAAAAACCTGATTAAGAAATGCAGGGCTTCTGTCAAGTGCAAAGGTGATGGCTTTTTGTTTGTTTTTGTTAATTTTAAGCTGGAAGTTTTATATTTGCATTGCAACAGTGTGTCTTAAAAAGTAGCTAATTATTTAAACCATAGAAAATCGTGATAATAGTGTTATGTTCTATTTTTTTTTTTTTTTAAATATAAGCTCATGGAAACAGTTGTCCCAGCACAACAGTAACTTTAACAGGGCAAATGGGAGGGTATCAAAACAGATATTGAAATACGAACAATTATACTCATGAACACAAAGGTCTACCTCTATTGAAAACCTACTTCAAAGGCCTATTCTTGTCTGCAGTTGAGGTAAATAAAGGCCATGGTTACTCTACAAGGACATAAGGTAAATAAGAATCCTTTTTGTCCTCATACACAGACCTTTTTATCTATTTAAATTTTTGATGGCTGTTCAAACAAAAGGAAATGAAAGAATTGTGAATGTGGTCTCCCAGCAGTGAGACCTGTTTGTTGGTATGTCTGTGCAGTATTTTTTCTTTTCTTTTTTTTATACAGTGGCACTCCCACTAAGCAGAAAAATCCCATCACCATCTTAAATCTTTCTTTTTCAGACACTTGTCATTATTTTAGCAAAACTTCCTCTTATGTTTTTTCTGTGTCTTTCCCCCAGGATGTGGAGCAGTATATGCTACGCACCGGCACAGTCAACAGCATGGAGAGCTCCCACTCTCTGCCATCCATGTCAATCAGCGCCAGCTCCCAGAGTAGCTCGGTCAACAGTCTGGCAGACGGCTCAGATGACAGTGGGGAGATGGCCATGATGCAGGAGGGAGAGCACACAGTCACCTCTAACAGCTCCGTCCTGCACAAGCCCCTGGTCAGTGCGAATGTTAACACCTCTGTGGGTGGATGTGTTGTTTAAAAGTCTAGCCCCTTGGGCACCGCTATAGCTCACCTGGATGAGCAGGTGACCCATATGCTAAAGGGTACTGCAGGGGCCTTGGTTTGAGTCCACCGAAGACCATTTCCTGTTTGCCATCCCTCCACACTCTCCCTGCTTCCCCACCCAAAACCCTTCTTTGGAAAAAAAAATTTCCCCAAGACTTGTGTGATGGCAAACTAGATAAAACTTTGATACTTATAGTTTAACTACTTTACCTTATTTATTTATTTTATTCTGAATAAGTCAAAGTACAAGCTGTTCTGTTGTTGCCAGATCAGTTTTACACATGCGATATGGCCCCACCTACAGGAAAAGGAAGGCAAAAGCAGCACCAGATGCACAGCAGATTGTCAGTGTTGCACATACAAAACAAATGCCTGGTAGCAGACTTGCGTGCACAATGCCAAGCGAGCTGCCTCCAGGGGTTTTTGCATTTGCAAAAATTAGTGTAATTTATATGAAGTGCTAGGATGATACGGAGTTAAGAGGAGTCAGATAAAAAGTCATATTTTTAGCCATCATTTTTGCTCTAATTTTCTCCACCATGTAGAGCCACGACAACATCTATGACGATCCCTATCAGCCAGAGCTCGACTCTCAACGAGAAGCTTCGTCTGCTGGCGGCGGCGAAAGAGGTGGAGGGGGCAGACGTCGACGTGGCCGAGACCATTTTGCCACCATCAGGACCGCCTCACTGGTCACCCGTCAGATCCAGGAACATGAGCAGGGCTCAGCCCTCAGAGAGCAGATGTCCGGGTGAGGTCACAGTTGCGAATCACCCCCGGTGTGCGGCCCATGTGTTGCTTTAAAAAGAAGAGAAAACAACAGCTTGTCAAGCATTTTTGGATCGCTTTATAACTTTATAAAACTTCTAATTAAAAAAAAAGATACCTTTAAGTTTTTACATTTTTAAAGAAAACAAAAGAAGAACTTCAGTAAAAACCTCGTTGGAAATAGTCAAATAGTGTTTGCTGATGATTACCTTTTAGGTAACTTTGGCCCTTGTATCTCTTCACAGATATAAGCGAATGCGGCGGCAGCACCAGAAGCAGCTGATGGGCCTGGAGAATAAGCTGAAGGCCGAGATGGACGAGCATCAGCTGAGACTTGACAAAGAGCTGGAGAATCTGAGGAACAGCTTCTCAGTGGAAGGAGAAAAACTCACCAAGAAGCACCAGGCTATCATGGAGAAAGAGGTGAGCTAGTGGTGGTGAAAGGAGGACAAACAGAAGAATAAAAGATGGGAAAGTGAAGCAAGACATATGTGATGAATATTTAAAAAAAAAAACAGTGGCCGTGATAGTTAATTTGTAACATAAAGAGTTTTGGTACTCTTTATGTTATCCTGGTTAAATTCCTGATGTTAATATGAAGTTGATGATCCTTCCAATATGTCAAAAGTAGCCATAACTGCTCTTTGGCACTCATTTTACACCAGCATACAGAGAGTAGCATCAGTAAGAGCATTGATAAGTATCAATATTGATAAAATATTCATCCATAATCGTACATTTTTGACAATTTTTTAATTAATATTTTTTTTATCTAGGGAAAGGCAGTCGTGACTGAGGAAAAGAAGTTCCAGCAGCACATACTGACGCAGCAAAAGAAGGAATTGACCGGCCTGCTGGATTCCCAGAAACGACAGTATCGCCAGCGCAAGGAGCAGCTCAAAGAGGTGCTTCTGAGTTTTGTCACATTGTGTCACCATTCAGCGGCCCACCAGTCGCTGCTGATGTTCAGACAAATATCAGCAGCGAGAGAATTCAAACTTACGATTGGAAAACGGTCTTCTTTTCCACGATTCTCCCACCAGTGAATTTCAACAAAAAGAGAAAATTATAATAACGCTGCACGAACCGCCAGCTGAGCTAAAACTCTTATTGTTATTCCTCTCAAGGAACTGAATGAAAACCAGTCGACACCAAAGCGGGAGAAGCAGGAGTGGTTGGTGCATCAGAAGGAGTGTCTGCAGCAGCGGCAGGCTGAGGAAGAGGCAGGGCTGCTGCGGAGGCAGAGGCAGTATTATGAGGTGCAGTGTCGCCAGTACAAGAGGAAGATGCTGCTAGGACGCCACAACCTGGAGCAGGATCTGCTCAGAGAGGTACTGTTTTAATATTAGCTGAAATACAGTACCAGTCAAAATACTGAAGTCATCCAGACTATGAAGGAACACGTTTTCTCGTAGAAAACTTAAAAGTATTAAACAAACCAAAATATGTTTTAGATTTTAGAATCTTCAAAGTAGGCACCTTTCTTTTTATATTATTATATAATCACATCCCTGAATTAGAGTTTATATTTAAATTGTTTTAGCCCCTGCTAAGGACAACATGTTGTTCTTTTTAAATGTAAAACCTTAGAATTGAAAGAGCATGTACGTTCTTTTAACCATGAGTGTAGCTTGAAGCCTGGCAACATAACCTTGTGGTGGTAGTTACAAGAATTTATCTGCATCCGGAGGGGTCCTGTCCTCACAGGATTGTAAGTCACCTTCTGCATCTTTTTCTTTTCTTTTCTTTTCTAGGATCTGAACAAAAAGCAGACTCTGAAGGATTTGGAGTGTGCCATGCTGCTGCGTCACCATGAATCCACCCAGGAGCTGGAGTTCCGCCAGCTGAGTTTGGTGCAGCGTACGCGGGCCGAGCTGATCCGCACGCAGCACCAGACAGAGCTCACCAACCAGATGGAGTATAACAAGAGGCGCGAGCAAGAGCTGCGTCAGAAACACGCCGTGGAGGTCCGCCAACAGCCCAAGAGCCTCAAAGTGAGTGACAGCACCCAGAGCCAGGGGTCTCCTGAGGAGGGAAAGAGCGAGTCAACAGAGGGGCTGAGCGGCAGCTGGGACAGTGACACAGGGGTGTTAGAGCTAGAGGAAGAAAAGGAGAGTGAGATGGTGGCAAAGGAGATGTATGATGTCGAGGATGAGCTTGACGGAGTAGTAGAGGATGATGATGATGACATTTTTATTAGCGGAGTAGATGAGGGGGAGGGTGTGAGGGTCTCTGTGGTCGAGGGGAAGGACGAGGTAGACGAGGAGGGAAGTAAACCAAAGGAAGCTAATTGCAGAGAAGATGTAGTTAAATGGAAAGTTGGTGAAGAGGAGACAGAGGTGAGGGAAGTAGAAGGTGTGCAGTGGGAGTATGAAGAGGATCATAGTAAATCTGCCCACATAGAGACCAATGAAGACGAAGAAGAGGGCAGGGGTGTAGCTGATGGTTGTCCATCAGAACTCATCTTGTCTTCATCCCCAGAAAAGAGACGGCTGCGTGAGCGAGACATTGATGAGCTATCAGAGTTTTACTTCCATGACACCCCAGAGGAGGTGGACCCCATACCCGTCTCACCCCCTCCCGCACCTCCTGCACAGACTTCTTTCCCCTCGCTCTTCTCACACTCCATCTGCCTCCTCCTCTCCCTCTCTGCCGCTGCTCAGCCCTCCAACCTCACTTTTCTGCTGCTCTCTATCTTCCTCCTCTCTCTCCGTCGCTCTCCACCCCTGCCCTCAGTGGCATCCGTTCTCCTCTCTGCTGAGCTTGCCTTCTTGGCGCTCTTCTTCTCATACCTCTTCCTGCGTTCCTGCTGTTCTCTGTGCCTTTCCACCTACCTGACTCTCAGCCTCTGGGCCAGCGGCCTCTTCAGTTTAGGACTTTCCCTCAGCTTGGGGATTTATTACATCCCCGTTATTTTCATCTCAGCCTCCTTCCTCACCTCTCCCTCCATTTTCCTTTCCCTCTATTTAGTTGTGGTCTTGATTGTCAGACCAGCCCGTGATTTCTTCCAGCACGCACCCCGTAAAGTCAACCGCCTCTGCATGCGTGTCCTCTTCCGCCTGCCTCGACCCCTGTTTGCCATGTGTCAGTCAGTCCTGGGCGGTATGGCTGAGCGTAACCTTTATGAGATGTTTCCTAAGGCAGGCCGCAACTGGGGTGTGCGCCAGTCCAGAATCCCAGTTCCACTGAAGAGCTTGCCCTTAGAGTATCAGGCTCAGTGCAGGAACAGCTCTCCTGTAGCCATGGTCCTGCTGTGGGTGAGGCGCTTTGGCAGACGTCCCCTTGGCGTCTTGGCAGATCTAGCTAATTCTGTAGTGCTAAAATTAGCCAGACAGGTCCTTAAAAAGCTGCCGCTCAGGTTCCGGATAAAACTGCAAACCTTGGGCATCTTGAAGAAGGAAATCCCGAGCAGGTTACCACGCCTGCTGCCCCGGGAGGTCAGAGAGAGGAGACAGAGGGAGAGGAGGAGGAGAGAGAGGGAGAGAAAGAGGAAGGAAGAGCGGGAGAGGATGTTTCGCGAGGAGACGAGGTGGGAGTGTGGGCTGAGGCGAACTTCATCAGGACGGTTTGTCAGGGGGAAAATTCGGCCGTGGAGATAGCAAGAGTGGGACGTATAGAAGAAAAATGTGGGAAACATGTTGGTGTTAGATCACGATCATGATCGTGCTCTGTGCACAATTGTTTGTGTGTTTTTGGTTTTGGGTACACATTTTCTCGTTACCCAGAGTGGTCACATTTCTTAAAGATGAGCTGTATTTAACACACACACACAGAGAGAGGTGTGTGTGTGTTGACTGAAAGTGATTTTGGCTCTAGAAGCTCATTCACACACACGTGTGTGCGTGTGCGCACATAAAACAAGCCATATTATTGAATCAGTTGACCTTTTTCAACTTGAACAAGCTGTTGAACCCACAGTTGCTGAACCAAACCCAGTGAAGTTTTACTATTTTATTATTTTGCTTTTCGTAAAAGTTCCTTTAAAAGTTTTTTTTTTAATTATTTTGCTCTTAATTTGTAAGACAAATATTTTGCTGGTTATTTTTGAGACCGTTTTTGTGCAATCTTTTGTTCTTCTTCATAGTGGTCTTACTTCACAGGGTGCACTGTTGTCTCAGTGCTTCGAACAAATATTACAGTGTTATGTAGTTCCATGGCTGTAATATAACTCCCCAAAGCACAAAGTACTGTGAAAAAGAGATTATCGATAATTTCACTAACATCAGCCTGAACACTAGCTCTCAGCTGACAGAAAAGTGCAATAAACTGCTGAGTGGAAACATCTCGGACCTTTGTGAGAGCAGACAGGAATTATTATTAATATTGTTTTGGTCTTAAATGATGAAGTATGGGGCCATTTAGCTGGAACAAAAAGCATACGAGGACGAACAGAATAAGTTCTGCCATAAATGCTTATTTCAATTTTTCATGTTTATGGCATGGATATACTTATTACTATTATTATTATTATTATTATTATTATTAACACATGCAGCTAGTGAATAAATCATCTGTTTAGATTCTAGCTATATATGCTTATTGCACTTTATGCAATAATCTTGTTATGATTTACCATGTAAACATTTCTCTCCTAGTAATCAAATAAGAAGTGCCTACTTTCATTAGTCTGTTGTGAAGCAATATATCCTAAATCTACAATGGAAAGTTAAAGAATCGGGATATGCTATTGAGCAGTGAAAGTATAATAAACTATTTAATATTTCAGTGCAGCGTGTTTAATATGAAGCCATATAGACAATCTTTTGAGACAGTTATAGAAAAAAAGATTGAAACTACTGAATGTGAAAGTTGAGGCTGAGCAGCTCACTGTCAAACGAAGAGAAGGCAGATATCCGATTATGTCAATATTTTGTTTTGCACCGTCTGGAAAGCCGTTAAAGAAATAGAAATATCTATGAAAAGGCCGCTTCGATTTAGGTTCAGTTTATTTTTAGCCTGTGAAGCTTTAAAAATATGCCCGTCGAAACTCCACTGCACCCACGCGGACGCCTTCAGCGAACCCAAATATGTTCAGTCCTCTGTGAGAAGCTGAAACCAAAATGTTTTTTTGTTTTTTTCCTTCAGTATTTTTGCTTGAAAAACCTGATCTGACCGATCAGGTAATCATTTCAGCTCTGCTTCAGTCAGACCAAAAAGAAACTCGCAGTGCTGTTTGTGTCTCTGCTAAACACCAAAATGTTCTGAGTTCATCTAAATGAAGCCAGAGCGAGTGAGTAAAATGCCGTTTATGCTGGAATAAAGAGCTTGCTTTGTCACGTTTGAGTTGTTTATGGAGGGACATTACTGAGTAGAAAAGCTCAGTCTTAACTGTAATTTCACCCAAAGGAAAAAGTAGGGCACCGTTTTTGTTTGTTTTTTCTGCATTTTTGAAATCCAGCTTTAAAAGAGACGTTTCAGTCAATGTTTTATTTGAATGTAACTTGTTCCTCTGTGTATGTTTACATGTCTGCATTCTGTTTTGTTTTGACACTGAGTGTTTTCCACAGAGTTATATCACCTTGAGTTTTTTTTAATAGAAATATATTTAATTAATGCAGTATTTGGAAGACCAGTGCTGCATTGTGTTGGGCAGACATTTTGTCGTCCTTTTATTCTCTTTTTAGCTGTGTGAGTGTCGGCATACTGTACAGCTGTGTGCTCACAGGCATAGAGAAACATTTTGTCATACACAAAAAATAAATTCTTTTGTGTTGAAATCATTGTCTTGTTTGTTTTTATGATTTTTTTTCTGTTTCCATTATTACCATGTCTTCATTTGCTTGCTTTCTTCCTTATTGTACAAAGAGAGTCCTTTTACCTTTATGTTCATTCCTCCTGTATCATCACACATTTCTGTTGTCATCTGTTGTCCCCTCCTGACCCCATTTTATAAGCCACCACAGACAGTATTATTAGGTTCTATTACTGTAGCCTTTTCTGTTTTAAACAGTCATTAGGTCATCATAACTTCCAAATATTTAGAATAAAGTACACTCTTGCCGTAGAAAATTAATTAGGGTACAACATCTCTGTCAAAGACACCCTAAACCTTATATTTAAATTGAGAAGTGTAATATTTGTTCAGACATCTTTTTACTGCTCTGAAGGTTTATGAATCCAGGCTTGTGAGCACGATGACAAATCATGTAAAACATTCAGTTTAAACAGCCTTTTAGCTCATTCAGCTCATCCAGCCAAAGGACCGATGAGCTAATTCACAAGAATCGCTGCTGCTCCTGGAGTTTGGGTCAGATTTTACTGAAACTTAAACACACTGATCACCTAATGGGTCTTGACCCAAACTGTGCTCAAGGTCTGGGTCGTATTTGTTGGTTTACAGCTGTATTTCCATTTTCACAAGAATCGCTGCTCCTCTTAAGAGTAATGATCAGATTTGAGTGAAATTAGATTAATTTGTCCTGGATATGATTGTTTACAAGCCTCTTTCACTTCTCTGTGGTTTTTAATTTTTGTTAGTGTGTGCAGTGCAGCCAGCCAATGACAAGAAAACAAACCAAAACTGGAGGGGCATTTATTTCTCATCACCTGACAAATGTCCCAAAAGGCTTATTCTTATTCACATATGTAGCGCTTTACAAACTTATTAGATCACCTGCCATAGAAACAAGAAAGCACATATTTTAGAAATCTGTCAAAAAAAGCCTGTTAAAACTAAAAATGACTGAATTCATGTTTTATACCCAAATTGGAGCCGGCACGCTGGATTTCTCCGAGAAGTCGGAACTGAATCGAGCATAACGTTCAAATACTAAAACAAATTTTTACTGTTGATTTACGACAGCTGTGGCAAAAACCTTACACTGGCTGGTGGTCTAATAAATTTAAGATTTTTTTTGATTAGACATTTCAATATTTCTTTACATTCCCAAAAGTTTTTCTCAATTAGAAAATGTATTTACCGCATTTGTATAAAGTTGCATGCTTTGCCGTGAAACCCTCGCATCAGTGCACAGTAATCTCACACAGCCATTAAACTTTGCCCCAGTAAGTGAGGGGGCAGCGCGACGTGGCCCGTCACGTTTTAATCTTTTTCGCAGAAGACTAAAAATAAAGTAGACGGAATGTTTCACGGACTTTTGAGCAGGCTGCGTACGCTATGATTTGTCTGCTGCGACACCTATAAAAATTTTCCGCTGAAAGGAGTCGTAATGTTACAGCGCAACCCCTCTAACACTTCAGATTTCAAGTACTTTCTTCAGAAGATCATTTTAACCGACATAAACAACAACAAAAGATAAGTTTGTTTAATACAAACAAGCTAATTCATCTCATTAGGACCATCACGGAGCTTTGATCATATTAGTCTGCTTTTGTTTTTATTCAGATGTTACAAATTGCTGATTTGTGTTTCTCAGTTAATGAGAAGTTAAGTCAAATACCCACTTAAATGTAGTGAGCTTAGAGAAAATTCTCAATAATAAAGTTAATCTGAGATACAGCCTTTCATAATAATAATAATGTGTTTTGGCTAATTGGACAAGTCTTCATAAAACAATGAAATTCTAACATCTATTTTCACAATAAAGGAAATATCTTTGCTATATGTTGCCATGATGGTGTCATCCAAGAATTAAGCAGATGTTTACACTTTAAATTATGTATATTTTTTAATACATTATCATCTAAAATGCTTCATATTTGACACCCCTTTTGCTGTGATCCCTTCTAGAAACAATAGGAGCACTTTAGCCGAGCCGCTTCCATCTCTCTTCTCTCTCCCTCAGTCCAAAGAGCTTCAGATCAAGCGTCAGTTCCAGGACACCTGTAAGATCCAAACCCGCCAATATAAGGCCCTGCGCAACCACCTCCTGGAGAACACGCCCAAGTCGGACCACAAGGCCGTGCTGAAGCGGCTGAAGGATGAGCAGACCCGTAAGCTGGCCATCCTGGCCGAGCAGTATGACCACTCCATCAATGATATGCTGTCCACACAGGCTGTGAGTAAGGCAAGGAGACGTCGTTCACTTCACACTCGCACCACACCACCACCACTGCTGTGCCTGGCTTGGGGGCCCTCCTGCCCACCCACCTGCCTGTCTGCCCGCCAACCAACCAACCAACCAGCCTCCTCCTGGTCCCTCAGTGTTAATTTCAGTTCTATAGCTGGTGATCTTTCCTGTTTCTCCTGCAGTTAAACAGTTCCTCCCTCAAAACATCCTTTAAAGTAAGAATGTTCTACCTGCCTAAAGAGAGGAAAATGTGATGATTTGTGCTTTAGCCATAACTTCAGCCACATAAGAGTACAACATACCTCCAGTTTTATCTTTAAACAGAAAAATCCAATTTTGCATTACATGGCCTGTAATATACATAAGCAACATACCTCGCTTTTAACTAAAGTCCTCTAATCAATTAATGATTTCAGATCTGAAGTGCTGTCATATTTCAGCCTGTTGTGGTTTTATTTTCCATTCACAGCTGCAGTGAGTATCCATTTAAGAAGAAAAAATAAAAAAAATTAAGTCAGGCTTAAACATCACCTGAATCACAGCAGAACCTACAGTAAAGTGTCAAATGTAATTTAGGCTTTTTGTTCAGCATAACAGTGAAAATATATAAACTGTGCTGAAGCCTGCGACTCATTCTCTTTGCACGTTAAGCTTGAAATCAGGATGAGCTGAGATATAATAAGCACGGTTCTGTTATTCCACGTGAAAGGCACCTTTATATTAGAGAATCAAACACTAAGCTGCCTCTCGACCCCAGAATAACTTTCAGATGATGCCGTAAAAGCTTCCCTCAGTCATTCACCGACGTCTTAGCGTGTGACTCACGCATAAATCCTAAGCTTTTAAGTGAATGAAACTAAGCGAGAAGAGGATGGGATGCAGCAAAATGTGTCTTCAGTGATGTAACCCCCCCGGTGCTAGTTTAATTACCTTGAGACGGCAGCGCGCCACGTATGTCCACTAAGCCAAATCCCTGCTGCCCTTGTTCTACTCGTGCTGCGACTGCGGCTAAAGTCTGTTTGGGACAGTTTCCCAAACGCTGATTAAACTCATAATTCAGAGGTCAGAAAAAATATATATACATAAACATGAGCCAAACTATAAAACAGGTGTGACACACACACACAAAGGTCAAAGCACTTTAACTAGACGTTTGAAAAAAATATTCATTTGTTTTTGTTTGAAAATGCTGAATTTGCACACAAGCTTAAAATATACTTGATTTTATTTACCTCTTTAAATACATCTTTTGTTCCTCAGACCCCAATACCTTAAACCATTGCAGCTTACCCTCCTAATCCTCTCCCCTACCCCTTTCCTTTCCTCTTATAACCTTGTGAGCACTAATGCAGAAAGGAATTGCACCTACAACTTCTCCAGATCTTCTTTTTTTTATTCACCAAAACGCCCTCCTTTTTTCTCTACTTCTTAGCTGCGATTGGATGAGACTCAGGAAGCGGAGTACAAGGTGTTGCGGATGCAGCTGCAGCAGGAGCTGGAGTTGCTTAACGCCTACCAGAGCAAGATCAAGATCCATACTGACACGCAGCACGAGAGAGAGGTCAAGGACCTGGAGCAGAGGGTGTCCATCCGCCGGGCTCTGCTGGAACAGAGGGTTAGAGTCTTTTGGCATTCAAAGCAAAACTCCTTAGAATAAAGATCACGAATTTGGTGAATTCAGGAATTTGATTAAGCACACAGAGGAGATCCCCAAACTGGATATAATTCATCTTCCCAGTTGCAGTGACCTACAGACCTTTTCATATGAAAAGGTTTCTGAATTTTCTCAACAGCAGCACCTTTTAGTGATGATCTACAGTAGCTGACAGCACCCAGATGCCAAGAAATCTTTGGTCTCCAACATCCACAGTTCTCCTACAAGCGATATTTGGCCTAGATTTACGTCACTTACTGATACTAAGTGCAGCTGTCTCAGTTTAGGCACAGGTCTGCTGTTTATGGGCCAGAATTCAGGCACGTCGGCACTTTTGAGTCACATCTGGCCCGCACATCATTTGCTAGTGTCATAACTGAGCCAAAAGTAGCAAGTAAGTACCAAAAATAGTCCAGATTAGGCTCAGATTTATCTGTTTGGGCACCTTCAACACAGTGTCCACTTGCAAGCAGTTTTGGGGCTTTATTTAGTGATATAAGAATGTGTTTATTCGTGCATCAGTGGAAAGAGCTAGAAAAAAATGGAAGTTTGTGACCTATCGGTTGACAGTTAGGAGGCAGATGATCCGCTGTCGCGACCCCAAAAGTCATGTTAAAGTAAACTGATCATGATGAAGATGAATGCAAAATATGTTTTGTTTGCCTTTGCCTAGATCGAGGAGGAGATGCTGTCCCTGCAGAACGAGCGCTCTGAGCGTATTCGCACCCTCCTGGAGCGACAGGCCAGCGAGATCGAGTCTTTTGATGCCGAGAGCATGCGTCTGGGTTTCAGCAGCATGGCGCTGACGGGCATTCCCAGCGAAGCCTACCCCAAGCAGGGCTACTCCAACGCTCCGCCCTCCAGCTCCCGCTCCGCTGGCCACTGGAGTCACGGCATCCACCCGCAGAACCCGCCGTCGCAGCAGCTCTCGCGCCGCAGCCACAACAGCAGCATCAGCGGCGGGCCAGGGGACCGCAGGAGTGAGTCCTCTTCGTCCCACGGCCTGGGAATGGCCCTGGGGCTGGGGCGGGACGGGAGGGAGATGCACCATTCGTCCCGCTCTTCTGCCTCTTCTTCCTCCTCCTCCTCATCCTCGTCTTCCTCGCACCACCAGCGCCACCATCTGCCCCAGCACTACCACCACCAGAGCACGCCACAGCTCTACCGCGAGCGGGAGAGGGATCGAGATAGGGAGCGGGAGAAGGAGAGGGAGCGGGAGTGGGCTGGCGTGCGAGGCTCCGGCGGCGACCTGGCCCACCCACACCCCCTGCCCTTCTCCCATCACCTTCCCTCGCGCTCCTCCTCTCAGTCCCTGGCCATGCTGCCTCCCCCACCACCTGCTCCTCCCTCCATCTCCGGCCCATCCTCCTCCTCTTCTTCTTCCTCCTCCTCGCAGGGGGGGATTTACGGTGGCAGTGGGCTTGGCGTGCGTGGCACCCCCAGTCTGATGGCTCTGAGGAACAGCCCCCAGCCTCTGAGGAGGACGGCGTCCGGCGGGGGGCCCGGAGGCGCCGGGGGTAGCGACGGCGTCCTGAGCAGAAGCACCTCTGTCACTTCGCACATCTCCAATGGCTCCCACCTCTCCTACTCTTAGAAAACAGGCAGTAAAGAGCAGAAAGGCTGGTAGGAAGAAGGGTGGGAGCAATTTAGGAAGGTAGCTACCACAGGTTCCATCTCAATAGTCTCAGCTTGCCACCTTTCTTTCTTTCTTTCCTGGACTGATCTCAATTCTAACTCTAATGCAGAGGATTTAGGGATATCACCCTTTTCTCTTAATGCACAGAAAGTCAAAGAGATCAGAAGCAAAGAGAGGACAAACTGACATTATTGAGCTGCACCCTGCCTCTTTAGACTCAGGGTGGGTAGAGAGGTTTTCTTTCATTCCCACAGGTATCAAAGAGGGAGGGAGGAATGTAATCACCTGTAATACCACTGGATTAGGGTGACAGGTTAAAAAAAAAAAAGATGAGGGTTCTGTTTAATGTTTTTACCTTTGTATAAAAGCGAGATAGGGCGTGTGAAAGACGGGACATTTAGCCTTTTTTTTTTTTTTTCCTCCCGGAGCTGCAGAGAGAGGGCAGCCATGTCTTCTTCTATGATGTTCTTTGCCGGAATGGAGAAAGAGAGAGGACAAGGGAGGAAACAAGGACGATGTTTTGTTGCATTGTGGATGTACTTGTATGTAGTTTGTAGTGTCCAGATATTATCCAGCAAGCACTCGTAAATTGGAAACTCTGAATGGGTGGAATCGAAGAAAAAAATTAGAAAAGGTGGGTTGCTTTAATCTCCAGCCTTCTGGAGTTTGGAAAACACTTTTTATTGCTTTAAACTTTTGATCTTTTGTTGATTTCTTTTTTGTATCAAGTGTAAAAAAAAAAAGAAAAAAAAACTCAAAAAAGTTGCTTGGAACGTCACCAATGCCTTTAAGGGGTTCTTAAAGGGATGTCGTGCCATCCGAATTTTTATTTGATGACTGCGAGATGATTTTAGCTGAATACAAATACGCAGAATGTTTGTAAAGTCAAGAGATTCTCCTAAAAATGCAGCCGGGATGAGGAGAAATCTTTATGTGGAAATGTACAAATACATATGAGGAAAAAAAAAATAGCTTTCTGGCATCCATGACGTATTGAGTATCTAAACAACATAGGTGTCTATGGGAGTCACTCCAACTGCATGAAATAGATGTGCAAAAAAAAAAAAAAAAAAAAAACAACAGGAAAAAAAAATTGTAAACATGACCAAACACATTTGAAATGTACTGTAACTGTCCAAGTTTCACTGGGATTTAAGATCACTTTTTTTTTTTTAATCTTTACTGTACATATTTATGGGAATATTAAAAACAAAAACAAAAAAAATGGTTTTATAGAGTAACAAAGATGATGAAATTTTGATATATTCAAAAATGACTATTGCATTCAAGATTTAGACTGACAGCTCCAGTTGCATTTTCTATAGGTGTCAATATTACCATAACTAATCCTGATGTAAGTGTTGTTGTAACCATGTTCACATTTTTCTCGCGAGAAGCAAAGGGCCCACTTTTGGCTGTGTAACAAAAAACAAAACAACAACAAAAAAAAAAAGCTGATTAAAAACTGTTGTCAGGTGTGGTGTGCGTTCAAGGTCGTAATGATTATTAATAAGAGATTATTAATAATTGTTAATGATTTTTGTATGTGTGTCGAGTTATATTACCACTTTTTTTAAGACTGAATTCAAAGAGACACTCCTACAACAACACCCCCACTATTCACGTGAACTCAGACCTCTTCTTCTGGACTCAGAGGTTAAAAAAAAAAAAAAAAAAAAAAAAAAGAAAAAAAAATTGGCCACTGGAATGTAAATGCTGGTTTTCCTTCCTATTTATTTGTTTTCAGGGTTAAGCTGAGAATCTGACTGCTGAAGGGTGCAGGATGCAATCAGTGTTTTTTTTCTTTTTTTTAAAAAAAGAGGAAGAGGAAGCGAAAGGACGGGTCTCGACCGAGCTGCTGTGGAGGTGCACCCTCTTGTGCCGGCACAGCAGCAGTGACAGCAGCAGCCCGTCCACACCGACCCATCAGTGTTCAATGTGAGGCCCAGAGGGTTCATCTGCTACCTTCTCATGGGTTGCCATTTACTTGAAGATTTTTTTTTTTTTTTTTTGCTGTTATTATTATTATAATTTAAAAAATGGGGAAAAAAAGATAATCACCCTGCTGTTTGTATGACTCAGAAACACCAGCTCAAGACAATTCCCTGTATAACCTACTACTTTATGCTTGGTTGGAATCTCAGTGCATGCATAAACTCCTTATATAAACTAAGACTGGTGGATTGGAGACGGCCATTGTGTGTGGGAAATCAGTGTGATTGTGTTTTTAGATGGGTTGTCGTCGGTGTTGGTGAGCCCGGATGATGGATGAGGATGCAACACACTCAGCGGTGCTCTGCAGAGATTTTGGGGGGTGTTGAAATTTAAATATTCAAATCAAGCAATTCCAAGCTTGAGGAAGGAGAGGAAGAAAGGTCTTAACACATGTACTGGAAAAGAAATGGGGGTGCTTTAAAAAGTAATTAAAAAAAGATAATAAATTGATATTAACACATTAACTTGTCTTGATTTGATTACTGATTTTGGAGTAATATTTAAGTATTAAAAAAAGGCCTAAATGATCTTTGTTTCAGTTTTTAAAGTGTAAATATGTCTTTTTTTGTGACATTGCAGAGATGTTTGTCATTTCACAAGAATAATTGTTTTTTTAGGTGGTAGGGAAGTGGAGGTTCAAAAACTGTGGAGGACCAAAACTGCTAAAATTAAAAGGAGAATTGGCTCTGTGAATGAATTGATGTCATTAATTACACAGTCTTTGAAAGTATGTTTTTGTTTTCTTTTGAATTTATTTACCCATTTATTAATATTCTTTCATGTTATTTATCAATGTATTTTTATTTTTGTTTTCAAATAAATTCAATTTTTCAATTTAATTCTTATGTATTATTTCCCCTATGCATTTCCCCATATTTATTCCCCAATTTTTAATATTTACTTGTGCATTTATGCTTTATTATGAAAAACCGCTATGATGAGGTCAACGTTTTGCATATTGATTTACAGACCTCCCAGTATAAAGCAGGCACTGCTTAAAATTTGCAAGATCAAAAGATATTTAAACCTCATATTGATTTGTCACATTTTTACACATTGTTTTTAATGTATTATTTTATTGGAACTTTTTTGTTTTATTTTTTGGCAGATTTGGTCCTCCGTACAACCTGTATTTTTTTTAATTTAGAAAACTCTTATTTATTAATTTATTTATGACTATTCTTTCAATTATCAGTCATTCCAGTTATTTTCTAGGCTCATTTGAAATGAAATAAATTTTATTTGACGATGACACTTTTCTACTAGTGTTAAATATATTCACTTTATAATAATAGAAACTCGTCAAATAATATCTGAGAAGATGGAAAAGGGAAGGGAAATCCCTTTAATTATTAATCTTTTTTTTTCCCCTAAGCAGACAAATTCCTTCCTGACAATTATTCTCATCCATTGTGTGCATATCCTGAGCTGCTGTTTGTCTTCCTCTCTATCTCTGACATCATTATTACGGGCTGACTGGGAGGATCTGTGCTGCACTGCCCTTTAAGATGCGTCTGTCATCGCTCCGTTAATGGAAAGTCACTCCGGCTGTTTTCTGCGGTGCAGATCTGTTCAGTAAGGCCTGGCTTGAGGAAGGGGAAAAAAACACGAGTGGATTTTGTGTCGGCCGAAAACCCAGGAAGGAAGAGAAGAGAGACAGGCTCCGCCGAGAGAGACGGAAATGAGAGGGGGGTGTCCAAAGAGGAAACCCTATCCCTTTAAGAGCAAGTGGGACATAGCGGTGCGAGAAAAGGAGAGGAGGGGGAGAAGAAAGAGGAATTAAAAAAGAAAAGGAAGAAAGAGACAGGGAGGGAGGAGGGAGAGCGGGCGATAAAAAAAGAAAGATGACATCCTCGCAGCTGAACGGCCGAGGTGGAGCGATAGGCTGCGGCCCGGCGAGAGCGCCGCTCGCCGGGGTCAGGGCTTGAATCCAACAGCGAGGCTTCGACAAACACCCGATTGGCCTATTTGGGAGAAATCGGAAAAAAATAGATTCATAAATTAAAAACAAAGCATGACCTGCTGTGCTGCCAGATACGTGTGTTATAGCCCATATTTGTTCTTTTGCGTAAAAATGCATTTATTTCACGCAGGTTCGTTTATTGTTTATTGCTAAAGTGTAATTCTGTGAGATGCGGGTTTTTGGGGGTTTTTTGCTTTTTGGAAGTAGTTTTGGCTCCGTGATCCTGCGTTTCAGTGAGATTGGTGTTTAATGAATTAAAGTTAGAAACCAAAGTCAAAGAGAAACGGGCCGTTATTGGCCTGGCCTGCTCCACCACTGCCTGTGTACTGCAGCCTGCATTAGTCAACAGCTGCGTGCATTTTAATTGTCAGCACTAGGCTACCTCAATGAGAAAAACATATTTTTGCAGACGACTTTATTCGCGTTTTTCGAGAGAATCCAGGAGACCCGTCGTTTCTGCTGCCGGATAGGCGACTGTTTGCGCCCCGATCAGCGGTGGGCAGATCAAAACGATGCAAAGACTGCTCTCCTCGATCTCAATCAAGAGCTGACTTTCTAATCTCCATCGCTGTGGCGCAAAATGGATGCTGCTTGGAGCAATTTTCTCTTCCAGGTAGGCATTGCAGGCCTGTTTTTCTCTCTGTTTCTCTCTGTGCTCTTACTTTAAAGGCTCGCATGTTCTCACGCAGGCCCTCTCAGTGTGTGTCCAGCTGTCCTGCAGCCCTCACTTCTTGCATTTACTACGTTGCACCTCGAGAAGATAATGATGTGACTTGTGTTTACATTTGGTGATGGCCTTCTCTTTCTCTTCTCCCAGAGTACTCCCACCCAAAACCAAGTGGAGGGGAGCCTCCAATCAGAGCTCTTGCCAGTTCATACGAGTTCTCCCCAGACCCCACCCACAGAGCACATAGCACAGCCTCCTTCAACTGTGGACACTACTGCTCTCAGTGAGGAACCTCTGCCTGGTGAGGGACACTGCACTCTAACACCTGTGGAGCTGTTAAAGGGAAATAAGTCTGAATGAGATAACCCAGGGCCTGTGCATCAGGCAGCATGGCAGTAAAAGACAGGTGAAGACAGGTGAAAAGACGGGACGCGCCAAAGCAGACCATAAAAATTTGAATCTTATAAAATGACCCAGTGGAAATGCAGATGGCAGCGTATTAAGTAAACTGCACTAAACCGTTCAACTGTGAAAACCATCTTTTATTTTAGCAACCAAACTTCTTTCAACTTTTTTAAGCTCTTCAGCAGCAGGAAATTGAGGGCGACTGATAAATATTGACCGCTGACCACCTCGCTGTCTGTTCCTGTTATCTGTTATAGTAAACTGCCCTCTCAAAACGTGAATACTTCCTGCTTATATGTTATCTGTGGTAGTAAAATGAACATCTTTGAGGTTTATCTTTGTAAATGTATGATGACTACTACAGTAGCAGCCTTGCATAATATATCAACCTTCTGCAAGTCATTTTAACAAATAACTAGTCACGTAAACTAAAAAAGTAAAAATGTCTATTACAGCTCCTCAGGATGGACCGTATTCTCTTTTTTTTTTTTAAAGGCACAAAAACAGCTACTTTTTTATCATTAAATTAATTTTTCTATCAGTCACTTAGTTATTTAACTTTTCTGCTTCAGTGCTTCGAGGTGTTCACATGCAGATCAAAAACCAAGTGTCTGTTTACCTGAAAGGATTCTATAAAACTTTAGAGTTAACATCTTTCTTTCTTTCTTTCTTTTTATCTCTTTCCTCACGCCTCCCTCGGCTCCAGTGAAACCCGTGTCTCGGCCGGCCCGCGTGCAACACATCTGTGCCATCTGCAACAAGCAATTCAAGAACAACTACAACCTGCGGCGGCACCAGTCAGTCCACACTGGGGTACGCATGAAGGACAGGGCCAGAGAGCAGGCGGAGGGAGCAAAGGAGGGAGCTGCCAGCCAGGTGGTGGTGGCAGTGGCGGACCCGTCGGCAATGGCGGTGGGGGCCGGAGGGAGGGCGGAGAGGCCCACTGTTCCCCTCTCCCTGCTGCACCTCTCCGTGCCTCCCCCTCTCGCCCCTCCCGGTGTGCTGGCGGGCGTTCAGCAGCCTCCCCTGGGTGGTCAGGATGGTGAAGGGGTGGCCATGGCAAACGTAATGGCTAGTGTTAACCCTCATGCTCCGCCTCCTGCTGCTGTCGTCATGGCCACAGGGGCGGCAGTACAGGTGGGTCAGGGCCTTGTGGAGATGGCTGTCGTCAACCTTCAAGCATGTTGTTTCTTAAGCTGCCTGACCGGAGGGATGGTTAAGCCATCTTCTTCTCGCGAGCAGTTGCTGTGTGTCACCTGCTTCGTATTTGACTGAAATTCCCCAGTTTGTTACATTTTCCATAAAGTCCACAAACAGTTCAGGGACCAGAAAATTCCATCCCAGTGTTTGGCACTGGTCCCCCAGTTTGAGAAACACTGTGCTTAGAAGCCCCCCCCTCCCCCCATGCTCCCCTGCATGTTCTCTGTAACACAGACAGTGTGAAAGTTGCTAAATGTTTTGCACATATTTTCCAAAACCTTGCACCAACCACATTTAATTGGCAAAATATCCGCGTGAGTCTGCATGGTTTCCACATAAGAAATAGAACAGCCGACAGTGGACACATTTTAAGTCTGCGGTGGAAACACTTAACATCTGAACTCTGTAGTGTGCTTATCTTGTCTGCTTTGCCTCAGCGGCCCACAAACCCCAACCCAAACCCCGTGAGGAAGAACCACGCCTGCGAGACGTGCGGGAAGGCCTTCAGAGACGTTTACCATCTCAACCGCCACCGCCTGTCCCACTCGGACGAGAAGCCGTTCTCCTGCCCCATCTGCCAGCAGCGCTTCAAGAGGAAGGACCGCATGAGCCACCACGTGCGTTCCCACCAGGGCGGTGTGGAGAAACCCTACATCTGCCCCCACTGTGGAAAGGCTTTCTCCAGGTAATGCCGTGAAACAAATGTTCCCAACGAGCACGCAGCATCGTGGAGAATTTCCCGCTCTAACATGTTCTGTCTTTCATTCCCAAGGCCCGACCACCTCAACAGTCACGTCAGACAGGTGCACTCGTCGGAGCGACCCTTCAAATGCCCCGTACGTCATGTTTATCCTCACTTAACTGGAAACATTTAGTCCCTTCATGTTAACAGTGGCTGTGTTTGTGTGCACAGCGTTCCTTCACTTATATCTGCCGACACGAGTGAACGAACAATGAGAATATTACCATGGAAACCGATGTGGCTAAAGTACATATCTATTTTAATCAGATATGTAGGCATAACATTTATTTAACATTATTCTAAACATTATGCCTACACACACATTTACACGAGCAAGATCAACACCCTTCATCACACACTGAAGACTATGTATGTGTGTGTGTCTACATGTGCAGTATATAAAGAACTAAGGATTCATTTAAATTGGATCTTAGTTTTTCAAGCAATTAGACTTTGCACACAGATACATCTTAAGCCCCTGAAGGTTCTTATATATAGCAGATATTATGACGTCAACATGTTGCCTAGCAGTCACCTACCGACGGGCTAAATTGTTGCATTTATGGACGTATTACGCCTTTATAAAAGCATTGTATCATTTCAATTTCACGACAGTAAATACTGACTTACAGTGACAATATCAGATCACTATATCATTTGACACATTAACTTATGAAGTCAAGTTTACTGTATTTGGAGACTATGTTGGATAAATAACTGCAAGCAATATGAATTATTGACATTTGATCTTCCTGAGTTTTTTGGAGCCAGAAGTGATTGTATTTGGAAAATACAGGAAATTGCTAATTGCTAGTTCTCAGCTAACACAAGCTAACACAAGCTAACAGAGACAGCGATACCTGCTAATTAGTGCTAAGTAGCAAATTTCATTCACCAAAACTGGAGCACGGGCTGTTAACTTTATAATCACGTTATTTTCTTTTCTTTTCTTTTTCAGACTTGTGAGTCCAGTTTTGCTACCAAGGATCGTTTGCGCGCGCATATGATTCGCCACGAAGAGAAGGTGCCCTGCCACATCTGTGGGAAGCTCCTGTCGGCCGCTTACATCACAGATCACATGAGGGTACACAACCAGTCACAGCACCACTCATGCCATCTCTGTAACCGCAGTAAGTACAGATGATTTGATGCACCAATTTAATATAAATTGTGTTTTGAGGAAATATAGGGCCAGAAAGTTTCTAATAAAACTCTTGGCACTTGCCTACAGATTCTACGTGTTTCTATGCAGATTTCTGTTGTGCACACACAACCACTGAGTTAGGAACGCCTGTTCACCTGAGCGTTATCGCAAATATCTAATCAGCCACTCACGTGGCAGCAACTCAGTGAATGTAAACATGGTCAAGATAACCTGCTGAAGTTCAGACCAAGCATCAGAATGGGGAAGAAAGGTGATTTAAGTGACTTTGAATGTGGCATAGTTGTTGGTGCCAGATGAGCTGGTCCGAGTATTTTAGAAACTGCTGATCTGCTGGGATTTTCCCCACACAACCGTCATTACAGAGAATGGTCCGAAAGTTTCCAGCGCCTTGTTGAATCTGTGCCACGAAGAATTAAAGCAGTTTTGAAGACAAACGAGGGTCCAACCCATTGAATGGCTGTGGCTCAGGAGGTCATCCGCTAATTGGCAGCCCAGTCTGCACGCCGGGGGCAAGATACTGAACCCCAAGTTGCTCCTGATACATTCATCAGAGTGTGATTGTGTGTGTGAACTTTAGCTGTAAAGCACTTGATGTAGAAAGTGTTTGTATGAATGGGTGAATGAGACATGCGGTATAAAGTGCTTTGAGTTCTCATGTGGAGTAGAAAGGCGCCATATAAGAACCTGTACCTAATAATGTGACCAGTGAGTGGCTCATATTTAGCAGACATGAGAATGGTAGTATTCTTGTCACATAACACTCAACAAAAAGTAAATTAAAAGTATGTTTTTAAAATGTCAGACTATTAACATGAGGTGCCAGCATCAGTTTTTGATATACTACTATTTATTTAGTCTCTGATCACGTTTGCACACTTGGTCTTTCACTTATGTAGTAAATATGTTGTAATAACATGGTAGCACTGTGGTTAGCAGGCTTGGCTCAGCAGAGTCTTGCACAAGAGATTCAACGGCTGATTGATTGAGTAAAGGCTGAATCAGAAATAAAGCCTTGAGTTTCTAATTTGTTGTTTTATGAGTTGCCGTATTGTTTCATATGTGCTTGGATCTCGATTGCATCATTTTTCTCTCGCTGAAATAACTCCTCTCTTCTCTCACACATCAGGCTTCACCACACTGACGTACCTTCGTGTTCATGCTCAGAAGCACCACGGCCAGGAGTGGAAGGACAGTCCAGGGGGCTTTGGCGGTACCGCCTCTGGCGGCATGCTCGTCTGCCACTTGTGTGGCGTCCACTGCAAGACACCCACCCAGCTCCAGGGCCACATGGGCACCCACACCAACAACCAGGGCACCCAGAACCCTGTCACCTCTAACGTGGCTGCCAGCAGCTCCATCTCCCTTAGCAACATGGTGACAGCACCCACCGTCTACGTCACCGGTAACACGGTGGTGGACCTGCTCGTCACAGACTGCTCTAGCATTGCAGCACCACAACCCCAAAGTTAGCAGTAGAGAGCTCATCAGCAATAACTGTCCTTTAGCAGAGGGCAAGGTTAGAGAAGGTTGAATTTACTCGTAGATGCTGATTCGGTTTTAGTTTTGTCACATCCCCACTTATGGGTAAGGCTAGGATTAAGAGTGAGAGGGAGATTAACACCAGTCGGCGCTCAAGGGCAGTTTAACCTCAGAGCTGCAGAGCTGAGGCACCAGAGAAAAGGAGAAAATAGAGGAGTTGGGTGGCGGGAGGGGGGCTGGAACAAAAGGACATTTGTAGCTGCGGCAGGTTCAATGACACTAACGACAAACATGGATGTGTTGTCCAAATATTTCTGAGTGCTCTTGCACGTTTTGAAACTCCAATGAAACTGTGGTATTGTGAGCATCTACTGTATCACTCTCCTCTCTCTTTCCCCTCTCTCTCTCTCTCTCTCCCTCTCCCTCTCTCTCTCTCTCTGTCCCTTCCTTCGACCCTGGCATTGGCTGCTGTCTGCAAGTGCACCAAGTACTGTATGTATATCTCACACCAGCTCTGATCTTACCTCCATTTTGCAGCTCACTTACTAAGAATCCAAATGGCTTGCGTTTAAAAAAGTAGCAGGGAGAGAACAGCTCCCAGAAAATAAAGCGAAGAATCGACTTAGGAGGGAAGGTCGCGTGGTTGGGTGCGCGGAAATCTTGGCTCGGCTCGCATGTTGGCTTGTTTGTTTGTTTTGTTTTTTTCCACAGAATTAACATTTGATTTGAAACAGTAACGATCGTTTGTTTAAGCCTCTTTGATTTGGATGTTTGTAGAGCAGGACAGGAGACGGTATGCATTTTGTGGGATGTACTTTGTTCATTTGTGTCCTAAACGGTACAGAGATGAGAAGAGAGTTGCATTCAGGACCGTCAAGCACCTTAAACTGTTATTGCTGGATTCAGGAAGGATCGAAGTGGGTTTGAGATTTCTTAGATTTTTCTTTTTTTTTTCTCGCTCTGAGTCTTCCTCTCTGGGTCTGGCCTTTGAGAAAAAGGAAAAAAAAAAAAAAGTAGAACACGAAAGAAACAACTGCTAATAAACACTTCAGCTTCTGACATGGCAATTCTTGCACCTGAGAACTACCTTTTTGCATGAAAACAAGCTAGCTCAGTCATGCGTATTGTTAGGGAGCTGTCATGACAAAAAAAGAAACTTTCAGCAGTTCCACTAAGTAAGTTAGTCGGCTGTAAACAATAATATTTATAAAAGTGTTGATTTCATTCGTTCAGACATTTTTAACATTGTTGGCCATTCATTCGATTGTATCGCCACAGTCCTTTTTGTTTTCTCTATGTACCAGTCCGATGAGTGAAACTTATGCATTAGATTTAGTCATTCAATCCTCTGTATAGCACATAATGTTTTAAACACAAGTCATTCTGCATTAATCACGTGAAGAATTGACTCTTTTTTTTTTTTTCTCTCTTTTTTGAGTTATATTGTGGGTGACGAGTGGTGTTGAAAGGGCTTCTAAAGTCATAAGTTGGAATTTGATGATATAAGTTGGAATTTGCTGTAAACTAAATCCTGGTTTCGTACTGGAGCGAGTTTTCAGTTTTGTGTTGATATGTTATCTTGAGATTCGTAGAGTTTTTATTTTTCTTCCTTTTCTTCCTTTTCCTTTGGAAATATGTTCTTCCTGTTGAGAAAATTTGTGAATTATTACAAGTTAATTTTTAGTTTTTCTCCATTACATTAAGAAAAAAAAAAATAATACCTCTACTCTAGGATTCTGTACAGCTCTTGTGATACATCTTAATGCCTTATCGTACTCAACTGCATTTTAATTCTTTTATGATAAAATATTTCAAATCTTAGTCATGGATTCATTAAGAATATTAATGGGATGTATTTATATTTATATTTTTATATTTCTCAACAGTATGCATGTCTAAAAGGTTGTTAGAGCAAAAAAAAAAAAAAATCAATGATGCTTACAGCAGTCATAAATATTATGTTATTTTTTAGATGCAGTAGAGTTCATGTTATTATTTTGTAATTTGGACAATTTAAATTAAAAAGAGTAAATGGGCAGTGCTTTGTGTGCTGATCCTTTCACTGATTTTTGTCAGATGATCCATCCAGCTTAGTCCCAGTGGGGCCGGAGCCTCTTCTAGTAAATGCTGAGCAAAAGGCAGAGTACATCCAGGACAAGTCCCCGCTCCCATCACAGGGCTAACACGGAGAGACGGGCAATCATTCACACCCCCGCCAACTAATCTAACATGCATGTCTCAGGACTGTGGGAGGAAGCCAAAGCAGGCACACGGAGAACACAACCTTCTGCTGTGAGGTGATAGTCCTGAGCACAATGCCACCACAGATAAGAATAAGAATAAGGAGTCTTCAGTTTAGTAGCTGTAGTGTTGTTCAATTAGATGCTAAAGTTGCACCGAAACAGTCAATCAAATTTTTTTACCCAGCCATTTTCTTTTTCCCCAATTGAACAAATTGTGATGCTTAAGCTGACGTAAGTGGAGACACCACAAGTGAATTGGGTAAAAAGTAAAGTACATTTTATTTATATAAAAACAAAAATCAACGTGTTTTACACTAAAATAAAATAGGTTTTATTAAAGCATATTCCAACAGCCAGTTGTTGATTAAGAATACATTTTTTGCATTACAGATGTTCTAAAATTTTAGGTTTAAATATGCAAATTGAGTATTATCTATAAAAATTTGTATTATTTTCCAAAATAGCAAACAGAGTATTGGATAAAGCCAGCTTTAAAATTCTTTATCATATTTTTTGATATATTAGGGGGAAAAAAATCTCACAGGGTGGATTTTCACTTATATAAATCAGGAAATGTGATCAGGAAGCAGGAGTTCTCTGGGTGAAAATGCCTCGTTGTTCTCAGAGGTCAGAGGAGAACGGCCAGACTGCTTTGAGCTGACAGGAAGGCAACAGGAAATCAAATAACCACTTTTTAGAACCAAGGTCTGCAGAAGAGCATCTGAACAACATGTCAAACCTTGAAGCATAAAACCACAACAGGTGTCACTCCTTTCAGCTACAAGTAGTAAACCGAGGCTACAATTCATACGCGCTCACCAAAATTGGATAAACTGGAAAAACATTGCCTGGTCTAATGAGTCACAATTTCTGCTGCAACATTCAGATGGTAAACAAGATGAAAGCATGGATCCATCCTACCTTGCATCAACAATTTAGCTGGTGCTGGTGGTGTAATGGTGTGGGGAATATTTTCTTGCACACTTTGGGCCCCCTAGTACCAACTGAGCATTGTTTAAACATCACAGCGTACCTGAGACATAGTGTACCCATCTTCTGATGGCTGCTTCCAGCGGCATAACGCATCACGTCACAAAGCCCAAATCATCTCAAACTGGTTTCTTGAACATGATAATGAGTTCACTGTATTTACATGGCCTCCACCAGATCTCAGTCCAATAGAGCACCTTTGGGATGCGGTGGAACAAAAGATTCACGTCATGGATGTGCAGCTCTGCAGCAACTATGTTATGCTATGATGTCAACATGAACCAAAATCTCTGAGGAATGTTTCCAGCACCTTGTTGAATCTGTGCCATGAAGAATCAAGGCAGTTATGAAGGCAACCCAGTGAGTGTAAAATGCTCAATACATTATGCTCTGAACATGAACAAACCAATCTATACGAATCTTGAGAATACAGGTAAGAACAAAGATTGGTAAATGTGAGTGCTACTATTTGAGGGGGTTTTTGTGTGTGGCTATTGGCTAAAGAGTCTAACAGCTTTCTCCACAAAACTTCTCCAATTCATTTGCTTCAGACAATATTTTTTGTGTTACAGGTTTTTCTAAAATAAACACAATGTGTGTCTTGGGTACTAGTCTGAAAATAAAATGGGTAATGGAAGCAAAATGATATGTCATGTATGTCACTGAAGACAGACTCGTTAGTTTAGTCAGATTGGGTTTGTCCTTTTTACAGTGCTGTGCAATAGTCTTGAGCCACCCCTCAATTCTTTATCATTTGCTAGGAAAATGGGAAATATGTGCAGTGATTTATAGAAACATGTTCAAACTTACATGGAAATAAAGTACCGTAAATTCCGGACAATAAGCCGCTATTTTTTTCACGCGCTTTGAAGCCTGCGGCTTATAATATGATGCGGCTAATCTATAGATTTTTTCGGTCGCCAAAGGGC
>JAVDPK010017692.1:0-12217 GCA_034780415.1 Cichlasoma orientale | reverse complement strand
TGTATATAAGATAATATTCCGACTGTATCTATTTTTACCTCTGTAAAAGTGCTACTGGAACTTTAATTTCCCTGACGAAAACCTCCCAAAGGGATTAATAAAGTTTTATCTAATCTAATCTAATCTAATCTAATCTAAATCTGAGCAGTGAAGAATTAAGGCAGCTTTGAAGGCAGCAGGGTGTAACTAATAAAGTGGCAGGTGCGTGTATATGGTAAAATGTGAGATGTCCCTTTTAAAGGAGGCAGGGTGGGAGTTACTGTGAAACTGGTTTACATCGCTGGTTCTGGGAAGCGACGCTGTGCGCTTTCCTGGTGTTGCTTTCAGGTGTTGTTGGAATTGTGTAGTCAGAAAAGCCATTAGAGCAAGCAAAGAAAAATGCAAACAGAAAAAAATTAGACGGTTATTTAAAAGTGTTGAATTTTATGTTTTTTTAAATTTTATTTATTATTTATTAAACCAAAAATAGAAAACAGCTGAAAATGATTCTTTAATATTTGCAGTTATGAGAGACTGAGTATTTGAACAAATCCTTCTTCTTTCTTAAGTTAAAAAAAATCCAGTGACGCACTTTTTTAACTTAAACTATTTGCGCATGCTTTCAATATTTGATGGACGATTTCCTTGTTTAATATATTTGGACTGAAACTTTGTCAGAGCAGTCTTCCTAAAAATTGTTTAGTAAATAATTCACATTTACACCGGACTGTGAAAGCGGCATCATTTGATACCGAGCTGAAGTTGAAGTTGGGATCAGAATTCTCCGGATTTCCAGGTGAGAACAGTCAGTTACCTGCACGTAAACGACTCCAGCGAGGTCAGATAACTCAAGCAGGTCACAGAACATATTTTAATATATTCAGGAGAGCAGCTCAGCCTGTGAATTACGGACTATTTGTCGAAATAATCGATCCAGTGCGCAGACACATAATTTCCTGTTTGTTTTTCTGGCAGCGATTTGTTCGTACGACTCTTATCTTTAATAATAACAATAACAATAACAACAATAATAATAATGCGAATAAAAAGAATCATAAACTTTTCTGTAGTGATAACTGCGGGATTTCAAAAACATTGTATCGTCGAACTAAAACAAACAGCGTTTTCCGGAAAGCCGTACTTCCTCATCGCGCAATAGAAAATCCCGAACCAAACTGCATGTAAAATTCAGGGTTTTTAAGGTTAGTTTGTTTATCAAAGATTTTATAGCAAGTTTTGCAGGACATTCTCGGGAACATTCACTGATAATTTCGGCGCTTTTATCCTCTAACATCGACCAATGTATTATCCTAAAATCCAAAACACGGGTACAGGGGTGGAACAGGACACGTGTGGCAGAAACCTGCAGCAGAATCACAGGATTCACGAAACTCTTAATGTAGTTTAATTTGATTCCGGGACTGTCTGACATTTTCCCATTTTTCTGACTTGTTTCTTCTGTATCTCTTACGTCATGAAAACACGCTGCCAATACGCGCTGATTGGTCGGTGAAGTAACCTCCGCACGATAACTAGAAGACGCAGAAACGTCCGTGAGAAGCAGCTGGCTGCAGGACTGCGCACATATGACAAAATCATAATTTGTTTTAGTAAATACTGGGATTTTGAATATTTACGTGATTACTCTCAGACATGCATGTTGTTCTTTTCAGGGAAATGCATTTGATTAACTTTGACTGTAATTTGACTGAATAAACTAAATAAATTGATGGGTCGCTCAATCGCAATTTAAAAAAAAAATTAAATATTAATAAAAATAATAATCCCAGATTTTCCTGAAAACGTTCCAGGGAATGACCCTCTTCTTAATAGGTATTATGCTCAATTTTAGGCCCTTACTGTCATTAGCTGTAGAGGGATGAAGGTAGGGCTGTTTTAGATGTTTTCTATTGTATTAAATTCCCATTATCTAGAAAACTACATAAACTTGGTCCCGCATATGTTTGCATCATTATTTCAAGTTCACACAGCATGATGAATGCTTGAAATCCATAAAATATTTGGGTGTCTGATCTCTGACTGCAGATTTGGAGGTCTGTAGAAACCACAGTTTGCAGGTAGGGGACTCATACCTAACATAGCTATGTTAAAAATTCATATTGGGAAAATGAGAGAGAATAGCTTCACAATTTTTGGATATAATATTAAAAGAAACTTTATCCAGTTAAAAAAAACAGGAAATCTATTGTCTCAAATGCTTCCATAAACTACTAAAATGTAGAAAAACTAAATGGTTCCTCCTCCGTTACATTCGTGTTTTGGGACACGACTTCATTCTGGACCACCTTGAAAGAGAAACCATAAATCAAAAGAATGGAAATTCTTTATTATATTAGAAGTTTTGTTACTGTTTGTTTTCCAGAATTCCCTCTGAATTCCTGTGACCTCTGACCTTTATTATGGCATCCACATCTGTCACCACCATTGGTGGAGTGGTGGTCGTGACTCAAGTCATTCCCAAGGATGAGGCCTCCATCCCGCTCCAGAACGCCGGCAGAACCGCCACACCTGCCCCGCCCCCTCCCACAAAGACCCCGCCTTCCCCGGTGAAGCTGGATGACATGACCGCCACCTTCATGCGGGGACAGCCGCACGCTCTGGGGGTGAGATTCTGACTCTAACCAACAGATTCTGTAAAAAGAGACTAAAGTCTGCCGTACGCTTAGACTAGTGAACAATATGTAATATGATAATAATAGAAACACATATTTTCACATTCAGTGTGACTAACACTTTACAAGGATGTCATTACTTCTGACCAACCAGAATACGCCTCATCTTTAGCAAGATTTTCTCCTGAGAATTAAAAGTTCACTCAAACGTCTGAGGCTCAGGAGGCTCCTGTGACTCAGAGTCTCAGAAGAGGTTCTAGAACTTTTTACATCAAAATAATTTTTTTGCTCATAATGTCTCTCTGCATTCTCAGGTTGTTCAGATCATAATTGGCCTGCTGTGCATCCTGTTCAGTCTGACCGCCGCCTACTCGTGGGCCATGATCGCCTACTCTCCGTTCGCCTTCGGCGCCGCTGTACGTGCACACAAACCCGTTTATTAAGGGCTGTAAACTCAAACTGTCAGCTGTCATGATTTACATAAACGTGTGTCTCTCTGCTGCCGTGCAGTTTGTGGTCTCTGGCTCTGTATCTGTGGCGGCAGGGAGACGGACTTCCATCACGCTGGTGAGTTTCTGAGAAATCAAAATGAGAACTTGTGATTGACAGGTTGCTATAGCCAATGAGCATATCCTGGATAATCCTTTCTGGCTGCGTTAAAGACCATCATTTACAAAAAGGACTCAATAGTCGGTTCCGTATGACCTCAAAGTAGTGATTGAGCCCATGAAGTCATCATGAAAGTGTTTGATGAGGTCACAGAGCATGGAAGTCATGGGAGACTTCTGTACAACCAGAGGTCTTTTTGCCAGCAGTGCCTCCTGCTGGCTGTTAGAAAGAATGCAGGTTTAAGTCACTTCCACACTAGCTTCAGCTTTCAGCCCCATCTTTTATATACAGTCCATGCTGGAGGCTAAAGTCTGGCGCCAGAGAGAAAGAAGTGGACCAAAAATGAAACCAATGCAAACAAATGCTCATAAATTAGGTAAACAGACTATCCAATAATCTATTATTTGTAATTCTTATTTATTTTTTACTGTTTATGGTTTCTCGGTGGCATGGTGTTTAGCACTGTTGCCTCACAGCAGGAATGTCCTGGGTTCAAATCCACCATCTGGCCTTTCTGTGTGGAGTCTGCATGTCAGATAATTGCATTAAAAATGCTCCAAACAGCACAAACACTGTCCAGAGGGTCCAGGTCAGGGACTCCAGTTATCCGAGCAGACACTCACTTATTTATTAGAAACCTAATAAATCAGTCTCTATGTTCGGTGTTTGTGCAGGTTAGGGGGTCTCTGGTGTCCAACATCGTAAGCGTCTTGATTGGCCTGGCCGGTGTGAGCTACACCTGCTGGCTGCTCGCCGAATGCCCCCCCTCCCATCGCTTCTGTGACTACTGGAGCTTCATCCAGTTCACGGACATTGAAAACCTGAGGATCAGATGCAGTGAAAAGTTGTGGATGCTGAATGTAAGTTTCCCTCTCAAGGCCAGACTCTCCATACACCTCAGATCTGGTCAAGGGGTCTTAACTGAAGACAGGAGCATGCTGTTCTTTCTGTTTATTTCCTGTCTATTATTTCCTGTTTCAGATAGTTCTTTACGGGATTCTCGGCCTCTTCCTGATTCTGCTCGTGCTGCAGACGTGTGTCACCATTGTTGTCTGTGTTTTCTCTGGCAAAGCCGTCAGACGTCACGAACCGTGTGTCACGGTAAGACTCATTCTGCCTCAGATCAAAAGTATCCCGCCTCTTTTTGTCTTAAATTACAGATATTAGTCCAATATCAGGGAAAAGCTAAACAAATATGATTAATACCCACTAAAATACTGTTTTTTAATCTGGATTTTTTTTTTGCATACAAAAATTAGAACAATCAGCATGACTTTAATGAAAATATTTTTTATTTTTTAAGTTGTAAAAAATGGGGTTGAATTTACTTAAGCTTAAAACACAATTTGCCTATCAAATACGCAGAGATAAAAGAGAAGTGCCCCCCCCCCCCACCACCACCACAGCACAAACCCAGAACAGATTATAGTCATTTACTAGAAAAAAAGAAAAATATTTTTATTCTCCCTTGTAAATGTTCAACTTTAGTCTCATAACATTTCAGAAGAGCAGTTGATGCTGATCACATTCTGATTTGACCTTTGACCCACAGGTGGACGGTGATGATCGCAGAGGTCTGTTGAGGCACGACAGCGATGACGCGCTGTTGGATGCGTCGTCCTGAGAGGGGAGGAGAAATCCTCTGAAGACCACTTCAGATACTACAGCAGTACTGCAGTAAAACGGACGACTCTGTACTTCTTTTCTTACTTTTGCTGCTCTTAATCACTTTTCACTGAGGTGTCACTGGCACCTTATTATACTGCACACTGATTTGATGATAAAGGCACATCAGAACAGATACAGCCTCTGTTAATGTGATCAAACAGCACTGATCAGGTGATTGCTGACACTAATTTTAAATCCCACTTTTTTTTTCTGTAATGCAGAATTCAGCAGTAAATGTTAAAAGAATGAATGTTTCTGTTTCAGCAAAACAAGATTAAAATGATACTTTTTAAAGGGAGTCGGGGGGGGGGGGGAGTTGGTGACAATTGCCCAAAGTGAAAATGTTTACGCCAGTTTGATGTTTTTGTGCCGTGTGACCTTAAATACGAATGCGAGAGAGAGCTGAGCCTCCATAATGAGCACGAACTTGTCTTCTGATTTTTTTTTTCAATTGCCAAGAATTAAAGATCTATCAGCTACAACAGCTGTCCAAAATGATTTATACTGAATGTTGTTTTTTTGTCTGTCAATAAAGCTTTCAGGAAGTCACTGGTTTTCTTCAGCTGTGATAGATATACACTCTGTGGAGATGTTGAGGCCAAATACCAAGCAGGAAGAAATAAAACAATGCTCTAATAAAAACTTGCCCAAGATAGTATTTCCATCTTTTAACAAAGGTTTTACTGACAGCATTTAAAAAACAAGCACATTTTTAGAGGTATATTGTTTCATAATCTTCAGGCACATAAATGAAACAAAGATAAACACACAAGAGATTAGCATTTGAGTGAGATGTAGTGATCTGGTTGACAAAATTTTACCTATAGGGCAAAAAATACATTAATTTTCTTTATAAAACAAAGATGGAGGAAGTAAATGTTCTAGCCCAAATGATTAAAACGCGACCTTCACAGAAAAATGTATTTCTTATTATTTCCTGCGCTGATGCCATCAATTTCGTGTTTACTTTCTGACACGATGATGATCATAACAAAAATAGGCTGGGTTTGCTGAAGGTGGCGAGTTTTTCCGTCGCTGTTGGGATTTTATTTTGAAGGGTGGAACCGGAAGTAGATCGGACTGAAATGACCTGAGGAAGTTAGCCGGTGTCTTCTGTCTTTCAGTAGGTTTCTATTTTTTTTTCTGCTGTGTTTCTGGCCGAACCTCTGCATTCAGTTTGAGTCGAAGTAGCTTCAATAGCACCTGTAAAGGTTCAGGTGGAAATAATTCACTTCGGAGCGTTTTAGTCCCGCTAATGAAGCAGAAAGGCGGTAGCTAAAGTTAGTTAGCTTTGACAGATGTTTGTGGACAGTTAATGTTTGAGCCCACAGTCCTTAAATGACTCTGTTGGCTCTAATGTCTCTACTCCAACAAGTGTTTGAACCATATTTAGCTTTTCTGTATTCTCCAGCTGCTGGCAGCTGCTCTAAAGACATGCAGTTAAAATCAGCTGCTGGTTTATTTTAATGAATATAACCCAGTAATCGTGTTCTGAAATGGGTTTATGGCTGCAGCTCTCGATTATTTTAGTAATCGAGTAGTCCATCGATTAATCGAGTAATTGGATAATAAATATTTTCAATATTGCTTCATAATTAGTTATGATTAATCTCTAGCTCTATTCCACTGTGTGTCTTAATGAGTGAATTAATGAGCAATAATAAATATTCAAGAGAAAAAAACACAGGTCTTTTGAATTGAACTGCTCGTTGGTTTCCATTTTAGAAACTGCAGTTTGTAATAGTTTATCTGCAAACATCTGTCAGAAAAAACAAACCCTTTACTGTATCTATGTCCCATATTAAAACCATATTATAAACATTTCCTTAAATGTAAAATACACACAAGTACAGTAATGTCAAAATAAGGTGCACATGCAACGTAAACTAAGGTATAAAAAAAAGCCTTCACTGTCCTCTTGTAAGGCTTTCTTACATCAGTACTTCTGACAGTGCTGTAGCTCCTGGATGAGGTAGATTTGGTGTGTGTTCAAGTGATTTTGTGTGTGTGTATGTGTGTGTTTAAGTGTGCTATTGAATGAGTGAGTATGTGTGGTTGAAAGAATGTAATGTGGTGTCTGCAATGAAGAAAAGTGAGAATATCAGCGTTCTCAGAGCTCAGGTTTGTCCGGTGCAGCGATGCAACGTTTCCTGCTGCAGAAAACAGACATCCTGATGGTGTAAATGTTAATAATTAATGTTAATAGAAATTCAGTGTCCAACCCAACAGCCCCAGGTCAGTGGCTCAGAGTTTTACTGACCCATGTATATTTTTACCGGCCTGCAAAGAGAAAAAAAAAATAATGCAGTGTATATATTTATATTAATCTAAACCTGCAATGTTGCTAAAGCCAAATATGGTGCTAAATATGGTGTAGTACACCCATGCCCCCCTTTAGACTCCCCCCTGCTTAGTTATTTGAGCTACTTGATTAATCATTGCAGCCCTAAATGGGTCATTCCTGCTTTTTTGCCATCTCTGTGTTTTTATTCTGGGACTCTGCTGGCTTGACTTTGAATAAATTAGCAGCTTTTCATCATTCTTGATATGCAGCACATTATATACACTGTATAAGTTCAAACTGAGGGCGTGTTGTGGTCGTGTGTTCAGCTCGCACAGACAGACGTGGTGATCGGGGTCGAAGAGGTGCCATGGATAAAGTGAGGAAGATCCTGGTGTATGTGTGTAAGGACCGAGCGGCTCCACAGCGAGCTCAGTTCGTGCAGGTTGGTGCAGACGCAGTTTCAGACCCTCAGCCTCCTTTAATGGAGCAGAGGGGACTCTGAGATCATTTTTCTTCTTCATGTGCCTCAGAGTATAACGGGGCACTTCACAGACAGCGCCAATGATGAGGTGGAGGTGAGCTGCACGCTGGAGAAAAATCAGTTCATTCTTTACAAAGGAGACAGAGGACAAAGGGTCCCTCTGAAGGTCAGACACATTCAGTATTCGCTCTCTTTCATGAGTATTTACCCCATGTCTTTCATTTTTACCCCTCTACATGCTGTAAAAGTCTTGTTTCTTTCTCAGAGGCCTGCCTTCTGTCCCATCAAACACCTGTCAGCCACAGAGGCGGCTGCGATCCCATTGGATGTTCAACAGCGTGGCGTGGATGTGGGCGTGGCCATCATCCTACAGACAGCCAATCAGAGAGTGTTGCTGACTAGGCGGGCAAAGGAGCTTCGGATATTTCCCAACGTCTGGGTTCCTCCAGGTTTAACACACACAGATCTCTGTTTGCACACATTTTTATTTAACAAGTGCACGCGCGCGCACACACACACACACACACACACACACACACACTCACTCAGATATGGGGTATTTTTTGCTTTGTAATGCTCGTGTTATGTTGATTTTTAGGTGGCCATGTGGAGCTAGATGAGACGGTAAATAATTCTTTGTTTCTGAGCATGATTTTATTTGTGTAAATAACCTTTTTTAACTTGTAAACTGCAGCAGCACAAATGTGGGTTAAACATGGTGTAACTGTGTGAACTTTATTCCTGTGTTTGTGTGAAGCTTCTGGATGCAGGTCTCAGGGAGCTACACGAGGAAACTGGACTAAAGCTGGAACCGGAGCAAGTTTCTCCAAAAATCCTGGGATTGTGGGAGGTTAGAAACAGACACACACAGCATCACCTGTATATGTGTTTTGATGATGTGTGTGTGTGTGTGATGGAAAAGCAAAACTGTGTTTATGAAAAGGTTGAGATGCTGTTTAAAGTGTAAATCAGAGTCAAGTCATTAGAACTCCTCCGCTCGGGGCAGCAACTCCTCCCCAAACCTCATCCCCGCCTCTTCATGTTTGGCTGCTAACCAGCCCAGAGCGAGCTGGAGGTCATCGCTCAGTGAAGCCATCAGAACCACATCAGCCACCAAAGGCAGAGGTGTGATCCTGACCTATAAACTCTGTCCATTAAAGTTATGAACAGAATCTGTGGCAAAGGGGATGAGTCGTACTTATTATTCTGTTTTCAGTCAAATATGCCATTTAAATGATTTGCAGCTCATTCTGCTGTTTTTTACATTCTGCACTGTGTCCTAATGTCCTTGAAGTGCGGTTATATATGTCACAGCCCTCTCTGCCTTCCTTCTGTCAGTCGGTGTTTCCTCCCATGCTGTCCAGAGGTCTCCCTCAGAGACATCACATAGTCATCTACATGCTGCTGCACTCGTCCCTCACTCACCTGCAGCTACAGGTAACAGCTGACAGTGACTCAGACTGTCTCCTCTCTGGTGGTGGGCGTGATGTATGCATCATATATGTCATGCTGGATGATGATGGAAATGAGCTTAGTGCTTTGGACAAAGCAAACAAAACCCTGTTGTTATTTTAATGTAATTATTAGTGCATATATGATTTCATTTACTTCACCTTTTTTGAATGTACCCCTCTATCTTTTACATTTACCCCTTTGTCTTTAACCTTTGTCTCTCTTTTCTGTAAATTCTGATATAATTTTGACTTTCAGAGAGAACCTTCAGACTCTCATGTTGGTCCTCTCTTGTTGTCTCCCCCCTGCAGCCCTCGCTCAGGCCTTCGCCTGCTGAGGTCAGTGCCTGTCTGTGGGCTGACAGCCGGCTGGTCAGAGCCATCGTGTCCGCTGTGGACGGAGAAGACGCCGAGGTTCGGCTGGACGACCTGCCGGATAGCATCAGGTATCACAGGTTTAGATGTAGAGCTGGAGTCGGTATCTGGTGCTCATTAATCAATCAGATCAAATCAACTTGTTAAATGTAGAAAAAAGTCCATTTTTATGTTTTGATTTTGCAGCCTTTCTAAAAAGAATCTGTATTTTTTAACGTCTACTTGTCTGTGCTCTTTCTGGACCTCTGTCTGTGTTTCAGTGTGTCGCAGGTGTCTGCAGATGGAGCTCTGACCGAGTCTTTGATGCCGCTGGCGGTCTTCATCAGTCGGGCGCCAGACAGCGGTCCCGATGTGGAGCGGGTCAGCACCGGGACCAAGTTTGCCCTGGAGCTGTGGCTCAGGAGCTTGGATGAGCCTGACCTCTGACCTTGAGCCCCATCTCAAACCCCACCCTGCAGGCATCAGGAAGGACACACCAGGATGAGAGAAATAATTTTGCTGTCAGCCCCACTCTGCTGTTCTACACACAAACATTTAAAATAGAAACAACTTTCTGTTGTTACTTCAGACCAGCAGGTGGCAGTGCAGACCAGGGGTGGCTGGCAGGCTGTTGATGGGGACAGCAGACGGTGCAGCACCTGACGTGGTGACTGTTTGATGGGCTTATGGGTATTTTCAGCTCAAGACTCAAATCAGATTCATGTAAAGGACGTAAAACCAGTGATTGAATAAAACTTCTGAAGCAGCTTATGCTACGAAATGACTTGTTCAGAACAGATTGTGTCCCAGTTTTGTATAAATAATAAAAGTGTTTTTTTGGTTTTCCAAAATTCTGGTTCTGATAAGAACGGGGCGATCCTAGACTTTATTATCTAAAATAATCATGTTATTCAAATCAAACTTAAAATGTAATTATTTTATCACATAGATGATATTTTTATTTGAATTATTTACTAAACCTACACACTACCACGTTCATCTGCTGAGGAAGACTCTGTGCTGTGACGAGAAGAGAAAAGCTGGATTTTTTTGAGAACACAATAAATTCTCTGCCCAGAACTTTTCTTTGTATAACTGATTGAACCTTAGCTGACATGTACAGTACTGTGCAAAGGCGTGACCACACATTTTATTTTATATTTTGCTTCCAAGCAGCCAGACTTTCTTGTAGCTTCTTAAAGTGCTTTTGAGCAGCAGTTCTGCAGCTTTCTGAAGGTCTTTCACGGTTCTTTGGAGATTGGCTACTTTTTGACTTTCAGTCCTGTCCTTGGCCCTGACCATTTTTTGTGTTAAGCCTCTGAACTCTGACTCGTTTTAGATAAAAAGGCTCCCAACTCAAGGATGAACCAGCGTTGTGTCGACACATAACAGATTATTTAGCAAAGAGCCAGTTTTAAATTGTATCTTACGGCTCTTTGTTCCTTGCAGCCTGTCACAGAAACATCATTTGTTCCCATTCCTTTGAATCTATGAGCAACACCAAAGACAGCACAGTCTGACAGCATAAAATAGGATTTTTGCACCAACAAGCTGATTCCCAAAGAGCTGAAAACTTGGCATGTCTCAGCACGGTGTGCAAGAGTACATGATCTGGCTTGAAGGCCTGCAATTGAATCAGGCCCCACAGGTAATTCTCACTTCCCTGAAGTTATTACATTGTTTCAGCACCACAAAAACTTATTTCCACTTTCATATATGCACCTGGGTCTTTCTGTCTCCCACCTGACCCGTTAGAATCAGTTTATTTGGTTGCATAATAATATATACCGTGCTATATTTATGAAGACCTGCAGCATCTTTACTTTTTTTTCCAGCATTCCAGCATGAAATTACCAGTGTTTAGAAACACGCTCTCAGCGTGGTACCAGGATAGGATGCTAATTCTCGCCCTATGGCAGCTGGGATAGGCTCCAGCCCCCGATCCCTCCATCAAGGTCAATAGATTGATCATAAGGTCAAAGTGGCAACTCTAAACAAGTTAAAGCATGTTAAAGAGATCATTTAATCTACATTCTGATACCAGCCTGATTTCCTAGCCATAATTCTTTATGTGTCAAAAATCATTTTCCAATATAATAAACCTTTAACACTCATAAAATGTTACATTTGTTGTTCTGAAAGAATTAAAAGGTCATGTGGGAGCTTTTTTCAGATCTAATTGATTCTTTATGGAATAACCCATGTACATTATCATAACTCAGTGGCTTTGAGAGAAGTCCTGTATTATTATGCAACCAAATAAACTGATGTTATTTAGATAACGCTTTAAAATAAGTACTTGGACTCACTTCCAACTAAACACCTCATAATTTTAAAACTTTCTTGCACGTGTCTACTATTTTTTGAGGATGTACAGTCTGTGTCACTCTCTCATCAAACCACAACCCAAAAAACTTTTTCAACTCTCATCCATATAATTTGAGCTCAATTCTTTTCTTTGATTCTTTTTCTTGATTTTCCTTGTAAGAAACATTTTAGTTTTATCAACTGGAAATTTAAACCCATGCATGCATGGATGGATTGATGGAAATAAATATGGCAAATTTTGTGAAGTTTTTGGAGATTCTGTACTTGCGGCTATGTGCTAGTGAGCATAGAAGTTAAAAGTTATTTAGATAATGCTTCAAAATAAGAAATTGGACTCTTCTCCACATGGATGCAGAGATAACTAGAACAAGGGTAGGCAAACATTTTTCCCCTCAGTTTCTTGCAGACTTGACTGATTTTTAAATATATA
>JAVDPK010017691.1:0-12219 GCA_034780415.1 Cichlasoma orientale | reverse complement strand
AAGCTTAAATCCAGAGTGAAATTTCCAACAAAATGGCAAAGACAACTCTCGACACGATGAAAGCCGAAGGTGCGCAGATACTTGAGATGATGGAATCTGTACCTAAGCCTTCACCTATCTCCGTTAAAGGTCGGTGATTAATACCACGGCTTAGCGGTAACAGGGCGACAACGGTTGTATTTAACAAATACAACGGGATATTCATCGTAGAAAATAGCCATCGCGGCTCACGCTATTCAGTAAGACGGTGGCCATTAAATGCCGTACGTGGCAATAACAAAGCATCACACGTGATAAACGGTATTCTTTTACAGTTCTAAGGTTGAAATTCCCCTGGTATATATTTTGCATTATATGCGTAGGCAGGTCACCCCATAAAATAAAACAATATATAATTATGAACACTACAAGTCATGCAACTATCAACCGTTCGTCGGGTATGAATATCTTAAATAAAATAAATCTGAGTAAAAAATTCTCGATTATTATTCTATCGTTACTGTTTCCCATTGCTGTGTTGTTTACTTTATTGATTATGAAGGGGTACGAAAGCATCCACTTTACTGAAAAAGAAATTGAGGGTGTTGAATATGCTGTTCCTTTACGCCATTTAGCTCAGCACCTCGCTGAACACCGGGGAATGACCACTGCTTATTTGAACGGGAAAAGTAGCTTAGAGAAAAAACTAGTTTTAAAAAGAGAGGTTATAAAAAAGGACCTGTCAATACTTAACTCAGTAGATGCGCGCTTGGGTGAAGACCTTAAAGCCACGAAATTCATGAGGAAGATTAATGAGGACTGGGCATCAATAAACGGGAACTTAAACTCCCTGACTATATCTACTAACAGAACTAAGCACTCCTCACTTATTTTTGACGTGTTGGAGTTAATAACCCATGTTGGCGACACGTCTAATTTAATTCTAGATCCGGATCTAGACAGTTTTTATTTAATGGACTTGATAATTAATAAAATCCCATCGTTAACGGAGATGACAGGGAGATTAAGAAGTTTATCCAGCTCTAGTGCAGCACACAAATGGATTACGGAAGATGAAAAATTCAAGCTTAAATTTTACTCTCGTAAGGCCCGGAATTTAGCAGATGGAGTAGAAAAGGCTGTTAAGGTATCGGCTGATAATAATCCTATTATTGCAGAGGGTTTAACGAAATATGGAAAAAATGTTCCATACATTATCCATGATTTCACCAAACTCGTTGAGAAAGAAACTGTAGACACTAGCAAGATAACAATTGATTCTAGCTTTCTATTTGAGGAAGGAACCAAGGCCATCACAGTCACATTTCTGCTATTTGACAAAACCGCACCAGCACTCGTAGAGCTACTCGAAAATCGAATTAAAAATGACAAAAAAGTCATGTTCATTGAAGTTTTAGTGATTCTTCTGTTTGTAGCGATTGCGATCACACTTGCAATTATTATCAGTCGTTCTATCACCAGACCTCTCGCTAAAACAGTTGAAGTGTTTGGAGAAATTGGCAATGGAAATTATGAAAACTCTATTATAATTAGTGGAAAAGATGAAATATCAATGGTACAGAACGAACTGCTGAACATGCAGGAAAAGCTTTCTTTTGACAGGCAGCAGGTTGAAAAACAGGCTATTGAGATGCGCCGCATTAAAGCAGCCCTTGATTGCATTGAAACGCGTGTCACTTTATCCGACGCAGATAACAAGCTCATATTCATGAACAAATCCTCTCATTCATTATTTGATGAATGGAGCCAACAGTTATCACTTAGCGGGCAGGCATTCACTACCGATGGCCTTATGGGTCATAACTTGTCCGAAATCTTCCAGGACGATAACCTTCGACGTATTTATCAGGCACCTTTGGATCATAGCCAAGAAGCGCCTTTTGAGTTTTCGGGCCGATCTTTCAACTTGATTATTAATCCTGTCTATGATGATCATGGCGAATACCAGGGACGTTTCACTCAATGGGTTGAACGCACCACACAATTGGCAGTGGAGCAGGAAATACAGGCTGTCGTAGATGCGGCTCAATCTGGAGACTTATCTCAGCGCATATCACTTGAGGATAAACAGGGGTCCTCACTGACATTTGCACAAGGCGTCAACCAACTGGTTGAAATCAATGAATTGGTCATTAGTGAACTTGTCGAAGTATTAGGTGCGATGGCGGAGGGTGATCTCACTCATAATGTCATGGGTGACTATTCTGGTCAGTTTAAGTCCTTGCAAGAAAATACCAATAAGACCATTTTAAAATTGAAAACAGTCATTGCAGAACTACAGCAATCTTCGTTTGAAATAGCACAAGGAGTACGAGAGATTGCTGACAATAACATGGAGTTAAGTAATAGAACTGAAGAACAGGCATCCAACCTTGAGCAAACGGCAGCAGCGATGGAAGAGATCACCAGTATGGTACAAAATAATGCTGAAAGCTCAGCTACCGCCAGTGAACTCGCCAACTCTACGCGATCCCTAGGTGATCGTGGAAACAACGTCCTCAATGAAGCCATTAAATCAATGGCCGATATTGGTGGCGCCAGCCAAAAAATTGAAAACATTATTGCCGTTATCAACGAAATTTCGTTCCAAACGAACCTGTTAGCATTGAATGCATCCGTAGAGGCTGCGCATGCGGGAGATCAAGGCAAAGGGTTTGCAGTTGTCGCAACGGAAGTTAGAGACCTGGCGCAGCGCAGCTCTCAAGCGGCCAAAGAGATAAAAGTACTGATTGAAGACAGTGGCTCAAAAGTCTCACAAGGCAGCAATCTGGTGAGTAGTTCTGGGGAGGCATTGGGAGAAATCGTTGGTTCTGTGAATAAAGTGGGCGACCTTCTTTCAGAAATTTCAAACGCAGGCGTAGAGCAGGCAAAAGGAATAGAAGACGTCAATATCGCAATTACAAAAATTGACTCAGCAACACAATCGAACACGGCAATGGTTGAGCAAACAGCAGCGTCCAGTATGGAACTCGGAAGACAGGCGGAAAAGTTAACTGGGCTGATTGCCTTCTTCAAGGTAGACAACGGTGGCACGGAAAACTATGAGGACGTACAGCGAACTAACTACGCTGCCTGACAATCTCATAAAACGACCACTCGGTTTAACCTCAACCCTTGGAGGACTTGCGAGACGAGCCCTTCAAGGAGGGTTACTCAAAAGACCCGGGGAACTTTCAACTTTACCTGGCGGTACTTGCTACTCCCGAGGTTGCATTCTTCCCTCAGCCCTTAAAAACGAGCGCACTACAATTTCCACACCCGTGGCCAGGCGAAGTATATCTAGCGCACTATAAAGCCTCGTCCCCCCTGTTAGACTAGGGTTTTCCCAAAACCTAACCTACTCATGAGAGACTAGGCATTATCAATTGGGATGAACCCAGGGGACTCTATGCTCAGTCTAAGCGAAATATTAATACAAGAACACGATCTAGCCTCCTTTGAGGGTCTTATCGAGAAGGTTAAAGAGCATGCTTTACAGGGCGAGATCCATTTTAGCCTGGATGTTCGCCCCCCCTTTCAGGATACGCCTACAGATTGGGAAGAACAGCTTGAAATGGCGTTTTCGACCGCACGTTGAGGAGGCCGACAAATGTACTGGCAAGATGAAAACGAGAATCCAGATACCTATCAAGTACCAGAAGATGTAGTGGACATCGCTTTTAAAGTGGATTGCCGCACCCTGCCCCTTGATCATGCCCAGGCGCTTTCGCTAGCGCTACATGCTGCATTACCTTGGATCGCCGAAGAACCTAAGCTTGCGATTCACACCATCCACGTCGCCGAGTCCGGTAATGGCTGGATGCGGCCGGAAAATACGCTTGGCGCGGTTTTGCATCTATCGCGCCGCACCCGAATGCGGCTGCGCGTGCCTCAGCATCGTATTGAAGAGGCGCGACAGTTGACCGGCCAGACGCTTGATATTAGCGGTAATCCACTGAAGGTAGGCGATTCAGCTATTCATACGCTCAGTAAACAGACCACACTGTTTTCACGCTATGTTTTAGGTGATAACGTCGAGGATGAGGCGGCGTTTTTAGAAGATAATCATAAGCAGCTAGTATCGATGGGCATCCAACCGAAGAAGATGATGCCTGGGCTGCTCCACCGCATAAATACGGCAAATGGCGAGTTAGACAGCCGCACGCTGATGCTAGCTGATCTGACTATTAAAGACTCTATCCGACTACAGCAGTCGGGACTTGGCACAGGCCGAAAGCTTGGCTGCGGTATTTTCATACCTCACAAAGGCATTGATCCCGTTGGCGGAGCCGCCGACAAATAAAGCTCATAAAGGTATCCTAAACAGATTCTATATTTAAGATGATCCGCTTAGGACGCGACATTAGTGGCGGCATTCTCTTCAGAATGTCATAATATACCGATAGAGAGGGGTTGGGGATACCTAGCCTATTCCTAATTGGAGAGTGTTTTCGCCCCATAAATAGGGTAAAAACTACTCTGGCCGAATTTCGTCGAACTAACTGGAGGAATCAATGGCTTTAATTGTAGATGGTAACGAGATTGAAACAACCCGTTCCGGCTTTCTGGTCGATATAAACGAGTGGAATGAAAGTATTGCAAAAGTGATCGCAGTAGAAGAAAAGGTCGAACTGACCGACAAACACTGGGACATTATCAATTATCTGCGTGATGAATTTATCAATAACGCGGGGAATCAACCCAACACCCGGAATATGGTCAAAGCCCTTTCAGATGTTTGGGGTGAGAAGGTTAAATCCAAAGACCTGTACGACCTATTCCCCGGCGACCCCAGTAAGCAAGGTGGCCGTATTGGTGGATTGCCCGAAAGCCGCCGTAAAGGTGGATACTAAACCAACCACTCGTTAGCAGCCCCAACTGCACCAACATCAAATAAGGTACTCGATTATGACTAAAGAAGAACTGATCAAGAAGATGATTGACATGCAAAAGAAATTCACCGAATACGAGCAAAAAGACGGTGTGGAGCAAGTCGATTATTACGCTCCGAAAGAAGGACATTTGCTAGACGGCTATCGCCAAGAATACGATGAGCTGGCAAGAAAGCTGGTCGACATGGCGCATGAGGAAGTAGGTTCAAAGCCCTAGCAACGCGGCATCTATCGCATAAAAAAGGCCGCTCAGCGGCCTTTTTTATGCATAGAACTTCAAACCCGATCTGACAGTTACCCATTTATCAGTAACGGACTGCCAGATTAAGTTCAGTTCATAAACTTTTCCTTCCAGATTGATTTTCCATCGATGAGTGTTTCCATCGGTGTTCTCCCGCAGCACATTTTGCCTTGAGTCGGCAAATTCGTCGAGTGATTTCAAGGCGTCTTCTTCAGTGACTGACGGATAAATTTATTTTAAGTCAGCCGTAACGGCTTTGTAATCTTTCCACGGGACGCACTTCAGCGAGTGACGCACCCTATGGACAATGCACAGCTGAGTTTGAGTATCAGGGTAAACCGCTGTAATTGCACCGGGGAAGCCTTTTAAGCCATCGACACAGGCGATTAATATATTTTCACCCCCCGGTTTTGGAGTTCAGTCAGTACGTTGGCCAGAACTTAGCGCCCTCGTTTTCGGATAGCCACATCCCTAATAGCTCTTTATGTCCTTTCAAATAAACGATCGGGTAAACCGCATCGAGAGGCGTAAACCTTCACTCAATGACCTGATCCATAACCGCATCCGTCACTTTGGGAATTAAACTAGCGGAGACATCTGCATCATACATTCCCTTAAATGATCATGCGCGATTTAAGAGTGCATGAGGCAACAGCCTAAGATTAAAGTTTTAGGCGGCTTCAGCACCCAGATTTATACTTGACTGATTGTTGAATTTTTATCTATCTGCAAACCATGAAATCAAAGGGGATAATTTTCTGATCGGCATTCAGATCGCTTTTGATGGGGGCGATATAGAAGGGGGTAAGTCGTCTCGCTTGGGAGGCTATGATTATTTTATTTGCTCCTCCATATTAAAAAACAGGATTTATGTACTATGCTTTACACATATCGATTATATAAAAAGTAATGGCTAATAAGAGGTTAATATGCTGAAAGGTCTCTATATTCTACCGCCACTTGCTTTCGGGCGGGTAGGTAGTTCACCTACACCATGTGCTGCTTTTTCATGGTCGAAAACTGACATTTCTCCTGATGGGAACAATAAAACAAGCTTGAAAATTGAGGAGACTTTAAGCCTTGATGATAATGGTAATATCTCGTCAAGCACCCCTACTAACATCGTTTTTAAAGATGATAATGGGGCTTTTCGACCGGTATGCCCGTTTTTTGAATTACATGGGACGTGGGAGATTAACGGCAATGAAGAAAACGGGCCGATTACAGAACAGGTTCTTCAAGATAATGGTTTGTCCCTCGATGATATTACATGGAATGTAGAATTAGGTAACTTAAAAGCGCATCATTTTACCTTAGATGAAGGCGACAGAATATCGGCAAGTATCACCGTGAAAGGTAATGATACAACACGTCATACACTTGAGGGTCGTTCACCTACTGGTGCAGGTATTGAACCCCTTATTCTACCGGGGGAATTTCTGCCAATGGGTGAGGTTCAGTTAGGTCGTGTAGACGATCTGAATTTTCCAGAGTTACGACTGCGTTTTTATCCTCCTGCTGGCGTTACATACGGCCCTACCAATTTATCCAATAGGATCTCAACTTCTGCAACTTTTAATGCGGAGTGGGTAGGGTTTAATCTACCTAACGAGCGTTTAATCATAAATCCCAACTCTCGCTGGGCTACCTTAGATCTTGATAATGAAGGTCCAGCGCCAATAGGTGCTGGTGATCCACGAAATGCGCCGGGTGGATTATCAGCAACACTTAGCGAAACGACGAATCAATTACCCGACTCGGGGCTATCCCGAATAAGTATGGGGCTTGTTGATGATGTCAGTGATGGATTAATTGCCTGCGAGATAGCTGGACTAACAGCTTTTGCTAGAATTGCTATTGGACCTCCGGATTTTGCTCCGATGGCTCGGCCTTTTGTTTCACTTCAGGATGGATTAGCCGATCGTGTACTTCGTGAAAACGCTCGGGAAGTAGATATTGAAGATGATGAATTAGAAACAATCGTAGCGGATATTTTTGAACGGGCATTAGAAACCTCAGATCTTATGAATAAAGATGCCCAAAATGATCGTTCGAGACAAAATAACAACCCAAGTGATAGTAATAACGATTTGCCAGCACCCTCTGCAAGTTTTGAGTCTTCACCTCGGCGTACACTTTGGGCATCTTCTAATCCTCAGGCTACCGCAAATCCAGTAAGTGCTGAGAGCCATCAAACTGATGCCATGCCAGTCTCTCAACTGGGGCAACGTAAACATCGACGCTACAACGCAATAGAGTATCTTCGTGATCGCCTTAAAGAAGAACCCGATTTGATAGAAAAATGGCTACGTTTGCCTCGCGATAACGAGCCATTATTTGACCGGAGAATGCCAGCACTGATGCGTGGTTCTGATGGACAACCCATGCATTTAACCCGTCGTCAATACCAGCTGATTCGACTTTGGGCAGGGCGACAACACGGTAGCTAATAATGAATGAGAACTCTGAGCTTCATCCCTTTAGAAGTCGAAGTGACGCTCATCTTTTTGTGGTCAATGGGAGTCGTATCTACGATATAGAGAAAGACGATTACGCCGGATTGGTAGATGGATGCAATACAGAAATCGGTATGTTATTGGATGATCCACCTTATATCGATGACAAGCCACTGACGCCTCCAGCTCTACGGTCAATATCATTGAATGTCGCTCAAAGTTGTAATATGAGTTGCCGTTATTGCTATGCCGATGAGGGACGCTTTGGTAGCAATACACGTTTGATGCAACATGATGTGGCTAAAAAAGCTATCGACAAGTTACTGGAGGGCGTGACTCCCGGTGAAGATGCCATTATCGGGTTTATGGGCGGCGAGCCTTTTTTAAACCGTAAACTGATTTACAGTGCGACGGAATATGCCACCCAAAAAGCTCAATCATTGGGAGTGCGAGCCAGATTTTCGGTCACCACCAATGCAACTTTGTTAAACCAATCTGATGTGGATCTATTATCCAGCTATCCATTTACCGTTGCAGTGAGCCTGGATGGCGAGAAGAAAACGAATGATCGTTTAAGGCCCATGCGTAATGGCACTGGCTCATATGATAAAGCCATCCATGGTCTTCAAATGCTTACTGATGGCAAACGACCTAGACATTTATCGGTGCGTGCCACCGTAACACCCCGTTCTAACGATTTAGTGATCATGCTTGATTCGCTGCTTGGTTTAGGCGTTGATGAGGTAGGTTTTTCACCCGTATTAGTTTCTCCAAATATATTAGACCAGTTTTCTCGCAAAGACTTTGAATGGTTTCTGGAAAGCATGATTGAATGTGGCACACACAGTCTCAACAGCATACTTAATCGAAATAAATTCCCATTCAGTAACTTTGAAACTGCTATGCATGAAATTCATCGCGGCAGTCACAGACCTTATCCGTGTGGAGCGGCCGCAGGTTACGCTAGTGTTAGTGCAGAGGGTCATTTGTTTGCTTGTCATCGCTCAATTGATGATCCTAAATTTGCCATTGGAGATCTGGAAACGGGAACGGATGATGTGGCCCGTAGTCGCTTTTTGTCTGAGCGTCATGTTTTGAAACAGGAACCTTGTTCAAGTTGTTGGGCAAGGTTTTTATGTGGTGGTGGCTGTCATCATGAGGTCATTGCCCGAGGCCGACTAAGCTGTGACTACATCCGTGGATGGCTTGATTTTTGTCTCGCATCCTATGTAGAAATAACGAATCAACAGCCTCAATATTTTACAGATCCAGAGACCTATTATAAATAGGATAGGAAGACACCATGAATGAAGAATTAACGTCTCGTAAAATTTACCCTCGTAATCTGACCGCTCTTGCTGATAAATGGCAAAAGGGTAACCCTGTAACTGCCCGACCGGAAAGTGGTGTAGACAATAGTTTCCCCGGTCTTGAGTTTGATCAGCGAAATTTGGATAAACGATTCTTTCCTGGGCTGGAGTTTGAATATCACTTCGGTACACCTCCAATACTGCGACGTGTTGAGCCTGAGAAAGCATCTAAGCCCATTAATCTAACCACTGCGGATGTTGGCGATGCACTGATTCTTTATAAGTTATTTGGAACATTCGGATCAGCAGACTTGGGGATAATTACTCGTGAAATTTCACTAGAAAATTCTACACAGCTTTCAGCATGGAGAATTATCCATGATCTAGAGCCGGGTCATATCGGTATATTGTTGGCTCCTTTTAGTCCTAATGGTCCACCAGAGCTAGGCATTGCGGAACAGGATGAAGCAGATGCGGCAATGCGTGGAAATAATGATTTTATCCGTCGTAACGCCTCCGGTAATCTACGCTTTGCGGTTATTACAGGCGATCGAGTAGACTACTTAAATGACGAGGGTGTAATCAATCCCTCACATTATGAGCCTGGTGACCTAACGCGCAGTCTCTGTGCACCGTGGCAATATGATTTTGCTGATTGTGGATGTTTCTATTGGGCTTCTAATAAGCCTGATATGGTCGCCGGCGAACCCGATGGTGACCAATTCTACAATTTTCAGAGGAGACGTGATCCCGCAACTGAACCTCCCACAGGTGGCCCCGGGTCAACGCCACAAGAGAGAGCACAATTTCAGACCATTCAAGGTTGGAATCAAAACACGCTTGGTCACCGTGAAATGATTGAAGAATGGGAAGGTCTACCCATTGTTCTTGAAGCTACGGAAACAACCACTTTTGATCCCACAGAACATGTCGTATTACCACCCAATCAGGTTCTTTCCCGGGATGAAGTAATAAGGCGCCTGAAATATGTAGCTACGGTTGAGCACGGCCTAATGGTTGAGTATCTTTATGCCTATTATTCTATTGATGCACCAACCGATAGACCTACTGTAAATGGCACAGAAGCACGTAAGTATGATGTGGCAAATACTGTTCTTAGTATCGCGATTGATGAAATGCGTCACTTTCGATGGGTCAATGAAATTCTTCGTGAATTAAATGAAGGTACTGTTATTGATCGTGTGGGTGCATTTGAGGATCTGGACCAAGATAATCGTTTTTTTGATCATGACTTTTCGCTGGAAGCTTTAACCAGAGACAGGCTATCCTGGTTTATTGATGTAGAACGACCTTCAAAGGCAGTAGACCCAAGTTTGGCGGGCGATACTATTGATGGCTTGTACACACGAATTCTTTTAAGCATCCGCCAAAATGCGGATTTTTCTGCCGATGAAAAAGCACGATTATTGCATCTAATTAAACTCATTATTGATGAGGGTTTCGATCACTTTACCCGTTTTCAAAATATTCAGAGTGTATTGTCTGGGTTATCCTCTAATGATTATTTACGCCTCGATAGTCAACCCGTAAGGCTAGCGTCTGGTCACCCGGCTAAGGTGGCTGAACTAACCACAGATAAAGCTTATAGCGTTGTACTGGCAACGTTGATGCTGGTTTTCTCACAATCAAATGTTAATACAGGGGATCTTTTACAAGCTGCGCGGTTTGCAATGTATGCGCTCGATGATGCGGCGAAAGAAGTTATTCGTCTAGGAGGTGCCCCTCTTTTTACATTACCATCCTTCGTTTCTGGCACGAGTGCAACCGACCTTGCAACAGCAGCTGTAGCAGCCATTGGACAGCCGCAAAAAGTAGAAGACTATATTCAGGATCAACTCTTAACAGATATTCAACCATTGCTAGATGGATTGAGAGGGTCCGGGTCAGCAGAAACGGCAGACACTATGGCAGAGCGCTATAAGGGACTGAAGGATGCTTTGATGGATCTCCTCAAATAGTGTCTTATATTGATATAAAAGGTGGAGGGCCTGCAGCCGCAATTGTTGCTGCAGTGTTTAAAACAGTGGGCCTACAAACGTCATCAATTCGACGGCCCAGTTTAGGTGATGCTAGATTGATCACATTGAATGGTCCTACCTTGATGCTGATTAAAGATTTATTCGGAAATACAGTATTCGATAAACTGCTTCAACAAGGCGTGATGTTAGAGCATCGTGTATTAGCATGGAAACTTGGAGATGACCCGATCGCAGTCAATGACAAGGCATTGTTAGTCCCCCTTAATACCCTAACAAAATTGTTTCATGGACAAGAGGAATTGAAATCAAGTGGGCCACTAGAATTGACAGTGGAAGCCTATGGGCGTTCTGAAAATAAAGGGGCTTCGGCAGGTTTACGATGGGCATTTGTCTGGCATTTGCATGATTTGGTATTGCCGAATCAACTGACTTGTTACTTGCAGGCCGTGGATGGAGGCTGGGTGTTTCTGGCTCCTTCACCAAAAGGTACATTGGTCCAGTTGATAACTGCAGGTGCTGATACTGAGTTAGCACGTGGTATAGCTGCCAAGGCAATTACAATGGCATTGCCTCAGATGAAGAACGCTTATTTTGGTCTTGATAGTGAGCCGCATCGGTTTGATGCATCTCCGCGTTTTAATGAAGCCCGGAACATGGATGTAGCCATAATTGGAGACCAAGTTCTGGCACTTGATCCAATTAGTGGAGATGGTATCGGCCACATCTTGCGCTCAGCCGTTTTACTGGCATCGCTCGTAAAAGGAGGGCATCATCATGCAGCCTCCCCTGGGATTGATATTTACTATGCACGTTTACGTCGCACCTTCATCTCTCATCTCACAACATGTGAGCAATACTATCAACAAATCAATGTTTCAAATATCTGGGGCAAGGTAATAGCCGATATGCGTAGGGAACGTTTACGTCTCCAACGAGAAGTTGCATTGGATAATCCAACATCCTATGTTCTTAATCGATCTGATATCTCCATTCAAGCTGAGAGCGCTATGTACTAGGTGCCAATAAATGAAAGAAACTTCTAAAACGGCTTATCGTCTTCACCCAAAACTTCGGATATTTAGAAACGGTAGTGCAGGTGTTAACTATTGCCGTTCAAAAAATTCAACTCTCGTCACCCAAAAAAAAGGAAATGAGCTCAAAAAAAATGTCTCGATTGATACAGAGGAGATAGATTTTTCGGCTGCTCAGGCATCCATTCATACTTTAAGCTTAGAGATGAGTGTTGACAATCAAGGTTTATCCAAAGATAGATTGAAAAAAAGAGAAAAGAAATTTGAAATGGAGGTGGCCGATGAAGCCTTTGTGAACGTTTTCATCAAT
>JAVDPK010017690.1:0-12222 GCA_034780415.1 Cichlasoma orientale | reverse complement strand
ATCCTTCTCCTCACATACAAGGTCTTGAATAATCAGGCCCCATCTTATCTTAAAGACCTCGTAGTACCGTATCACCCTTTTAGCCTTCAGCTTTCAGGCCCCTCTTCTGTGGAACCAGATTTTTAAGATTATGCTTAAAACTTTCCTTTATGATCAAGTTTATAGTTAGGGCTGGATCAGGTGACCCTGGATCATCCCTTAGTTATGCTGCTATAGGCCTAGGTTGCCGTTTTTACTCTGTTTATATTTCACTCTGTGTTTAATCATTCTGTGCCTCTTCCACAGTGTGTCTTTTGTCCCTCCTCTCTCCCCTCAGCCCCACCTGGTCGCGGCAGATGACTGCCCCTCCCTGAGCCTGGTTCTGCTGGAGGTTTCTTCCTGTAAAAAGGGAGTTTTTCCTTCCCACCGTCGCCAAGTGCTGCTCATAGGGGGTCGTTTTGACTGTTGGGTTTTGTCTGTATTATTGTAGGGTCTTTACCTTACATTACACAGCAATAGAATACAGTTCCAAACAATAGAATACAAACAATAGAATCAGCTCCTAGTTTAGATTTGGGAGACAGACACCCTCTAATAATAATAACAATGCAATACCACAAGGTATGTTTATGCCAAAAAAAAAAAAAAATCAGAACTTTGGTGATTTTAAGAGTTGTTGTGAAAAAAGGTGCTATGGAAAAAGGAAATGAAATTACTAATATATCTCACAGTAAAATAGTAAAGTGGGACTTAGACCAAGCAGAGTCTTTAGTGTTATTATGCTACCTTCTAGCACCAAGACCAGCTCTAGCACCAGCCAGTCACTGCTGTAGACCCTCAAAAGCATAAAAAAAAAAGAAAAAAAAAAAGATGATGGGCCAAAATGTCCTTTAGCTGGATGAGATGTCTCGGAGACTAGGAGAAAAAGTATGATAGTAACGACATACCTGCTGGACAGGGATATTTACTTTCTAATGAATCCATTAGCAAGTGAAGCCACACAGCAGTGTGGAAATGCAGCACACTGGCATCAAAAAGTTCTCTCTGTTCTGTACTTCATCCATTGAAAAGAGGTGCCACAGTTTGTTAACAGTGTATCCATAAGCTGAACCCCGACGTGAGTGTTAAGGCCACACTTCCTTTATATCTCACTAATAAGTTCTCTGATAGATCTAGAAAGACTTCTGTGTGGAGTCTACCTTTGAGAGCTGATGCCTCTATAGATTTGTAGACACTTCACTGCACGTCTCAATTAGTTTAAAAGATTGAAAAAAAAAATTCTTGCCTATGCTTCATGTCTTTTAGGCCAACAATTATTTTCTACTATTTTGTGTGGGAGGATGTGGCTCGGGAGGTCGAACAGGTCATCTAAGAGGAAAGTATTCTTGGGTAAGATACTGAACCACAAGTTTTTCTCTGATGCATTCATCAGAGCGTGAATGTGTGTGAATGTTAGATAGAAAAAAGTGCTTGTGTGAATGGGTGAGAATCAAAGGTCAAAGGTCAAAGAAATCTTTATTATCCCCAGGGGGGCAAATAGTTTTGCAGCTAGCAGTGACATTAAAATAATAACACAACACAACCGCAATCACACATATATGAGAAAATAAATAAATAAGTATATAAATGAATAAAAATAAAAATAAAAATCACCTCGTGTTGTTTAATACACTTATTGCCATGGTAACAAAAGAATTTTTGAACCTATTGGTCCTTGACTGTGGCACCACATATCTGCGGCCTGAGGGCAGTAACCTGAAGTGGCTACGAAGAGGGTGGCTGGAATCAGCCAGGATAGAGCGGGCTTTCCTTAAAATCCTGACTTTAGACACATCCCCAGATTGTTTAGGGAAACCCCGCAATCTTGCTGCGAAGTTTAACAATTCCCTGCAGACGATTTCTGTTCTTAAAAAATTAAAAGCCTGTACCAACACAAGACCAAGCTAAAACAGATTCTATAAAAGAAAGATAAAACATTCTCATAAAAGTGTGGTCAACATTAAAATTTCGGAGCTTACGATAAAAATATAATCTCTGATGTGCTTTCTTACACACGGCATCAACCTGTGGCTCAAACGTGAGTTTATCATCAATCAGTGTGCCAAGGTACTTGTACTGATTGACCACCTCAACTAATTGATTGTTGATGGTTACAGGAGAAATGATGACTGGATTTTTACCAAAATTTATAATCATCTCCTTTGTTTTCCTGACATTAATATCAAGGAAGGAAGACTTACACCACTGTATGACATCATCAACCACCGGGCCATTGTCAGAGTCTCCATGGGTTCACCAAAGAGAGGACAGAGTCATCAGCAAACTTCAGAATGTGATGCCCTGCATGCTGGCTCAGACAACCATTTGTATATAAAACAAATTAAAGAGGTGATAAAACCTTGAGGGGATCCTGTGGACGATATAAGAGCATCTGATGAAACACCATTCACCCTCACACGTTGTGGCCTATTTGTTAAAAAGTCCAACAACCAACACATGAGTCTGGGACTGACGTGATGGGTCTTCAATCTCTGTGCTAAAATATGAGGCTGGATACAATTAAAAGTGGATGAAAAGTCAATGAATAACAGTCGCACCAAGGTTGTAGCACCCTCCAGGTGTGACAGGGTCATATTTAGTAAGGTGCTAATAGCATCATCCACCCCCCTACCAGACCTGTAGGCAAACTGTAAGGGATCCAGATCGGCCTGAACTACAGTCAGCAGCTCTTCCTTTACAATCCTTTCAAACGCTTTCATAACAAGAGAAGTGAGTGCAACTGGTCTGTAGTCGTTTAGTAATCTTGGAACATTAACTTTGGGTACAGGAACGATCAGTGAATCCTTCCAAATGCGAGGGACACTGTGGAGCTGAAGGGATGATGAAGAAATGAAACTAAAAATATCTGCCAACTGCTCAGAGCAGTTTTTAAGGATCCGACCTCCAATCCCATCTGGACCAGGTGTCTTCCTTTCTTTTATGTCCCAAAAACATTTTGCAACTACGTTCCTGTTGACCTTACTTAGAATGTGGCTAAAATCTTAATTATCATTAAAAAGAACATCATTCCTTAAAACTCCTAGCTCATCGCTAAAATCACTGACATTAAAATGATTATAAAAATGATTTAATTCAACTGACAGCTCAGCGTCAGTTTTGCCACTGAGGGAAACAAAATAATTATTTGATTTCAACCCCATAATTGACTTCAACCCTTCCCAAGTTTACCTGCTTTGAGCATGCACTCAACTTTGTCCTTATAATTTTTCTTGGAAATTTTAATTTCCCTTTCCACTTGCTTTTGTAATTGTTTGTACTGTGTTTCGTCACCTCGATTAAAACTAATATTTCGTAGGTTAATGACCCTCTTGAGAGATTTGGTGACCCGTGGCTTATTGTTTGGATAAACAACAATACACTTCCGAGGATTAATCAACTCTTCACAGAACTTAATGTAGGCAGACACCGTCTCTGTGAGTGTATCCAAATCTTCGCAAGAAGTATAAAGTGCTGTCAAACTCAAAGCTGACATCATTACTCTGGTCCAATCATCTTTCTGCCCACGTACTTCAAGCCAATCAGTCTCTGCTTTGCATACTTTAAATCTCACTGCTTACCTGCCATTCTTCTTTGCAGACTCATTCGTGGAACCCACCTCCTCCCCATCTCCACCTCATCCAGATAACTCAGTGTGCCATCCAAGCCTCCATTTTTATCCTCACCACCACCACCGGCGTGTAGACTCCAGGGGGTCCTGCCCTAATTCCTATCATCGCTGGGATTCCGTTCTACTTTGATGGACCATCAGAGTCTAACCAACAGATAGATTAATTGAATTCTGTATATCAATAAATAATTTTCAACTTTTCCTAATGATCTCTCCTTATTTAAAGAGCCAAAGTAAATACAGTTTAAATAGTCACCAATGCTAAGGAGCCTTTGCAGTGACAGAGCAAAAATGGAGACTGATTAATGTATTTCAGATATTTGTAAAACATCAAAATTATGTATTAGATTTAAAAGCATTTCATTTTTACCAGCACAATTCTTTCTTAACTCTAAAAATAAACAAAAGACACACCAACCTGCTGGTGAAGCATTAACAAAATAAGGTGATTCTTTACATACGTCTGAGACAAATAATACACCTGACGCAAAACATACAGCTATGAATTTAAACATCAGATGGTTACATATACTTTATTTATTTATTTACACACACTCTTTTATTTTAGGCATGCATGATATCTAAGGCAGTTTATCGAACTTTCAAAAAGTTCATTAATATGACTTTTAAAAACAGGAATGAAGAAGGCGTTTGGGTTATACGCTCCAAATCCTGAGATCAAAGGCAAACAGTCCCCAAAGACTTTGACTAGAGAAACATCACAGCCATACACCCGTCAATGTAAGACATTAATTAAGTAGGCCTTACTCATAATTATATAAATTTCTTTTAATCCTAGACCCAACTTTTTAGAAATGTTCAGTGAAACAAATAAATTCATCAAATTCACCTAAAGCAAAGTAGGAGTCGCTCTGGAGGAACAAGATCAGTCATGACAGGATGAATACCACCTGCAAGCAACAACATTATATATTCCATCTTTGCACATGAGAAAAAAAACTAGAAAAAAGTCATAATAAACTTTAAAATAATAATACAACTGAGTGCAAGCTAGAAGTATTTTTATTGTAATGATCTCTGTTTTGTTGCTATGCATTGGGTGTCCCTGTGTCTAGGTCCAGCAAGAAGTGAGCAACTTCCTCTTGTAAGTGTGTGAGACATAATGTTGCCAACACATCGCCTGAGCTCCTGGGAAATACATGTGGACAGCGATCTGGACAGGTTCACGTTTTACTGTATCTGCTTTCCGTGCATACTTTTTGGTGTCCCACAAAATGAAAAGAGGGCCAGGACATTATTACGGTGTCATGCTACTTCCATGCTAGTTCCCAGAAATTTTATTTTATTTTATTGTATTTCTGGGCTAGCAAACAGGATACACATCTGTATAACTGTTACACTGAAACTCAGATTTTCCTAGCTACTGACTATAATAGCTGCATTACTCTATCAGTATACACCTTTACAGCACCTGTGATTATGCACTGGTAATATTACTGCTTTCACACTTCCAACAGAGCAGCCACATCAACAGAAGAACAAAAACTAATCTTTAGTAGAAAAATCAAAACTAAGCCAAAGAAATATAGCCTTAGATGAGTGTAAATTTTGTGGTAGCAGAGACGTTTCAACAAGCCAGGTGTTTCTCCACCTCCCTACATTAGCTTCTTTAAATGTTAAGACACTGCTGGTGCCACTTACTGTAGGACACTGACACAAGTTTGTGACTGCTAGCTAATATCCACAGAAAACACAGAAGAAGAAAATCCTAAAAGCTTAACTCACATTATACCTGATTATTACTGATTTGATTATCACATCATTCGATAATTGTTATGGTTAGCTACCTGCACCTCATCGTTCGCTGCTTAGATTGGGGTTTGTAATGTAGCAGCGTCAGGGTGGCTGTACCTCAGGAGGTGGAGCAGGTCGCCTAATGATCGGAAGGTCAGCGGTTTGATTCCTGGCTGCATGCCAAAGTATCCTTGGGCAAGATACTGAACCCCAAGTTGCTCTCCGACACAAGCGTTGGAGTGTGAATGTGTGTGATTGGGTAAATGTAAACATGTTGTGTAAGCGCTTTGAGTGCTCAGATAGAGTAGAAAAGCGCTATATAAGAACTAGTCCATTTACCATATGTGGCATGACTAGGGCATGCCCGAGCTCTCTCAGGAACTACAGATGAGATGCCCCAGGTAAGGTATACACCTGAGAAACACTCAGTCCTCACCTCATTCTACAGCTGTGCGATGGAAAGTGTCCTGTGCTTCTGTATGACTGTGTGGCACGGAAGAGCAGAGGGTGGTGAAGGCTGCACAGTGGACTGTTGGAGTCAGCTTCTCCACCATCACGGACATTTACACTGCCAGATGCAGGAAAAGGGCCACCTGCATCCTGAAGGACCCCAAACACACAAGCATCAAGAGCAGGACCACCAGACTGAGGAGTCGCTGCACTGCTTTGCACACACTCATGCTGCTGTCATTTGTACAAGTCGCTGCTGTGGCACCATGTATCACTACTTTTACTCCATCTTATTGTTTATTTTTATATTTACTCAGTTTATGTATATGTGAATGTGTATGTATGTATGCATATATATCTATGTGTGTGTTTATCCTTTTCAGCCTCTGGGGGGGCTGGCTTCCCGTTGCCTCAGGTTCTCTGGGGTCCTTGACCCTTGGCTGGAGGGGCTTCATCTGGGACCTCCCTCTCCCGTCTGCTGGGGTGGGCATGCATGCGGTTGACGTTGGAATGTGTGGCCATGAGTCTTCAGTGCTCTTGATGGGTTGCAGACAGCCCGGGTGTCCTGGATCTTTCTCTGTCTAGGGCTTCTGGTGGGCGGAGCTGCAGCTTTCCACCCTCGTTAGTAAGTACATTTCATGACATGGGGGGCTTTTCCACCGCCGGGGGTTCCGGTGCTCTTGCCAGTGCTCATGCTGTTCCTAAAGAACCAGCGAAAAGCTTAAGAACGAGCCTGCGTTTCCACCACACTCGTGAACTTCTTTTCTACGTATGAGTGTGGGCGGGTCATCGTCTGAACACATTGTCAAACTACTGCAGCATCTGTGTGCAGCAGAGAGGGAAACACAGACAGCGATTACGAGCAAGACGACAAGCACGCACTTTGTGTCCTTTTATCTGTCATATGAACTGATACAAAGCAGCAAGTTCAGCCTTAGAGCCCGACCTAGTTCACAGCCGTGAAAATCACATCACTTTTCTCCTGTAACACACACCATGCAGTCAAACAGAGGTGGAAAACTTTACGTGGAGAGGGCGGAGTCACGCCCTTCTGCCGGTTTCGTCACGCGCTCTTGGTTCGAGACCTGCTAGCTTGCGGAGCCCGAGTTGAACCCGTTTTTTGGCCGAGCACCGAGTGCGTTCGTGGTGGAAAAGCTGCTCAATGGTTCAAATGCTGGCACTGGCACCGGAACCCCGGCGCTGGAAAAGGGACCATGGACAGAGACACACACACACACTCACGCTTACTCATGCAGGCACGATATAGCAGGATTGTTGGTTTGTGTAGCCATGCTTTGTTTCTGTTTTGTTTATTCCTTATAAATTTATTTTTCCAGGTATTGTTAGGCAGCACAGTGGTGTGGTGGTTAGTACTGCTGCCTCACAGCTAGAATGACATCTAGAAGGTCTGGGTTCGATTCCACCTGGGCCTTTCTGTGTGGAGTTTACTCATGCAGGCACGGTAGTTTGCATGTTCTCTCCTCACTGTGGGAGGAAACCCTATGTCTGCTTGGGTTTCTTCCCACAGTTCAAAGTCATGCAGTTACTGGGGTTAAGTTAATTGGTCACTCTAAATTGCCCATAGGTGTGAATGGCTGTCTGTCGCTCTGTGTTAGCCCTGTGACAGGCTGGCAACCTTTACAGAGTGTATCCTGCCTCTTGCGCTATGTCAGCTGGGATAGGCTCCAGCAACCCTGAACAGGATAAGAGGATGGATGGAAGATATTGTTTGTATGTTGTTTTTATCTTTTACAAGTGCAACAGTTGATGAACCGCTGTGTTTTATTTGCTTGTGCTCTGTTCTCGCTATCCCCTTTTCCCATTTTCTCCCCTCTCTTTTTTCTTCCCTCTCATCCTGTCAACTCTGGCATTACTGGAACACATGTATATGTTTGGGGAAAATAACACAAATAAATAAATAAAATAAAAGACAAACATTACCAAGAGGAGCCTATAGAGAATCTATAGAGCTCATCTTGGAAGTACAACAGTGCATTCAGATCACAATTCTGGTTGCAAAATCTGCCAGACATGACAGGCAAACCTACTACAAACAAACAAATGTCTATACCTCAAATTATTGCAGACCTCGAAGGCCACTACCAGCTTGCATAGCTCATTTCCCCTAAAACCAAATTAGCACTGAGGAAGTAGGAGGGGCGGTTGCACCTCTGGACATGTGGTACCCTAGGAGGGACACTATACTACTGGCTACACATAAATCAAACTGATATGCATCCTTCTGTCGGAGTCCATTAACCCTGGGAGGTCTACGTGATCATCAGTGGCAGCCTCAAACCTAAATCCTATGAGACAAGCAAACATACTTTTTTTTTCTCTAGGGTTAGGGTTTGCTATGTTAAAATGCCCACTGTTACAGCTGCAGGGTCATTACCAATAATGACTTAGACCTCAGAGGGTAAATCAAATCAGTTTTACCCGAGAACAAATGTCACTGACCTTAATGCCATGACATCCTAGCCTGATCCCAGTCTTGAGTCATTTCCCAGATCCCTTAATATTGTTCAAACAGATCTGCTTCTGTGCTTCTGATTCCACGGGTTTGAGAAAGCTGTATAAGATGATCTCCCATCATTTGAACTGAAGTGCTGTTCAGTGGGTGAATATTGTGGATTCCTGCGGTTTCTCTGTGATTTCCACTACGTCATCATCATTTTCCTTTTGTAACATTATATAAGGGATACAAGTATTTAGGCCATTGTACACCCAGCCCTTTGTTTGTCCCTGATTGGCCTGCAGGATGTCAATAGGAAATTAGGATTCAAATGTACATACGCATACTTCATGTAGTTTGTCCCATTCCAGCCACCAGACACTCTTTGATAGACCCTCAGAGAACAGCTTACTGTTTTTTGCAATTTTGTGGGAAATCACAATATAATTTTGTTGCTTTTAATTTGAACGTGACTGCATTTTTATAAACTTGCATATGTACGTGTATGAAATTGAATGTTTCAGTGTAAATGCCTTGGAACCAGTTTATGGGAGATGTGAGTGTGCTGGCCCTGAAAGATGGCAGTTTACAAACAAATAAATAAATGAAATTTATAAAAAAAAATTTAAAAAAAGACTGAGTTTTCAACAAGACATGGGCTACTGACTTCTTTACTTACATCAGCGGTAAAGCCGTGCACTTAGTTTGTATCTAAGAGAGTATCTAAGAATTACAGTTTGAATCACTATTACAAGACTAGACATGCAGAAAAATACAAGAAATGAATGGCTGCAGAGTGGGAATAGACATCGGAAGATTTGCAATAAAAGCTGCAAAAGCAACAAGGACTTTTTACAGAAGCTTTACGAATCCAGAGATGAAGCAGTCAACAGCAGATTGTTTGGTGGTCTCTGCTGCACTAATAAACCCAGAGAAAAAAGAAGCCTCTCCCAGCTAATCATAGCAGGACGGACTGAGGGCACTGCAGGAAATATGGATCTTCAGTTAAAAAACAAAGGGGACAATTTTTTTTTCTAGTTGGCTCTGGACAAGAGATATGATGACCACGGCACAGCCCAGTTACTCATCTTTCTACATGGGATAACGAAAGAGCTTGAGAGAATGGAGGATAACTGGCAGCAGTGTGCTCAATGAAAGGGATGATGACAGGGAGTTCACCGGAGTAACTGCATGCTTGGACAGGCTGGAGCTGACAAAATGGGAAAGTTGATTAAATACTGATGAAAAGTTTGCATTTTTATTATGCCTGTTACACATTGCCATTGCCTAATTGTAACATATAGTCTTAGTCCAGCAGCAGTTTATAAAAAGATAAAATTAATATTGAACAGAATTGAGTTCAGTTTATTTCTGCAGCCCTTCACAGCAATCCCAGTTCCTCATGCAGCTCCTTGGGAAAATTGATTGCCCACCGCTGATGTTGTTGCTGAAAACTATCCATAGTCACCAGTAAATCAGCAACTGCATCAAATGAAAAGGATGTAGTTTTATGAAATATCAACAACAAAGTGCTGTGTTCCATTAAAAGGAACAATTGCACAATGCAAGATGGAAAAACTGAATGAATTGCAATAAAAAAGACAAATTACAATTGAACAGATTATCCATTTCTACTGCAAAAACAAAACAAAACAAAAAATCATTCTATTGAATTTTCCAGTCATTTTGTAAATGCACGAAATATCAATGAAATAAAAAAAAATAGAGCGTGAATTAACACAGCTAATGTAAAATAACACAAAACCTACAAATAACCTTAAAATTGTAGTTTTTAAAAGATTTTGTTAATATTAAAAAGACTGTAAAATATAGTTTAATACTCAGGTTAATTCTCTAAATGCATAACATAGAATAGATCTTGGATACAATGATTGAAGAACTAAGAATAAAAATAAAGGTTCTGTATTTTCATATAGCTGTGTTTGTTAATTAACAGATATCCTTTAATTATGTAATCATTGAAGTTTTCACATTTTTTAATGTAAAATTTATTATTTTTGAGCTATAATTACTGTAATTTCACAGATGTGTATTTTGTAGAAGTTCTGCATCTTTTAAGATTATTGATAAAAATGTATAAGATTATAAAAAATAGAAATGCATATTCTATATAGAGTTACTCTTAAAGTATTCAAAAATTTAATGAGTTTGAACAATGTCAAATCCCTCTAAAATTACTGGCTTATATCATTAAAAATACAAGTGATATTACTTAATATCATTTTACAGATAATTACTTTTCTAATAAAGTTGTGTTTGCAACACTAAAAATCAACCTTCATATTATACAAAACTGATTAAAGTTTTCTATTTTTAATTCATTTAATTACAGTACATCATTCTGTCTCTCTAGCTCTATCAGTTGATCAGCCAAATCAGTGTGTTTGCTCAGACATCGTCTTTTATTCAGACACACACTTGCACAGTAACCATAATCCATATTGTATGATGTCTTATAAATGATTTAGATTTGGACTGTATTATGTACTGCATGTTTTTGCAGATATATTTGAGAAAAAAATAGTCATATTTCACCTTCTGAGAAGTGTTTTGTGTGTCTGTGCACAAAGAAATACATTTTTTCCACAGTCATTCACAGCTGATAAAATATTAGTAGGAAGGAAAAGGGTTAAATCAGGAGTCGTAGGGTGGGCATGCTGCGGTGCATTGACAACATCGGGTTCAAAGATGCAAGAAGGAAACAGACTTTACACAGAGAGACCGTTTCAGATTCTGGGACACTTACAAGGAGACAAAGAGAATGTTAAGACATCACACAGCGAGCAGCAAAGGAAAAATTCAAGTGAGGAAAGCAGGCGATTTAGTTTTAACCAGGTGAAGGAGGACAAATGGATGTTCCAAGAGTAACCAGTATGCATGTTGTATAGCACATTGGAAGTTTCACTTTAGAAAGTGTGCCACGTTTACTGTCATCATCAGCAGTTATTGTCAGTGTCACATGACGAGACTCTGCAGTTACAGTTAATATTATTAATAGGGGTAGTTCTTGTGCTGGTATGGGCAGTTTAAGTAAGATTTATTTATATAGCACTTTTCACAGACATAAGTCACAAAGAGGTCCACATAAAATGACAAATACATATAGTATGTAAATACAGAAAGCTGTTATACAATCAAACGCACAGGCTAGGTTCCCACTAACGTCTTTGGACATGCACACCACTCTGATACAGGAAGAACAGGATCATGCTCTTTGCAAATTCCTACAGTATTCCTACATTTATAGTACATCAATGGAGTCCACATTTAACTAGAAAATGCATTTCCTGTTTAAAGCTGAAAGATTTTGTCTGTAATGCCTTGGCATGCTGAAAATGGAAGTTCATTTGCGGAACCAGTTTAACTGCTTTGCAACATAAAAATCTCAGCCCATTAAGCTGTAAAAATAGCAGTGTGGGAATCGGAATTTAGCACCAAATAAAGCAAAAAAATATTGACGTGATCTGCATTTGCTGAAACTGCTTTTCAAAAAATATAAATAAACCATCAGGAAATAAACCTGGGAAATGAAAGGCATCACAAAACAAAAAGGCCTTCATCTTAAATGACTTTGGCTGCACGGAGCTGAATGGCATTGCCTCAAGAAAAGCCGACTGAACTCAACCAACTTGGAAAAAACAGTTGAAAATGAATGCTTTGTTAACCTGTTAACTGGCAGTATCCCGCCTGCGGGACATTTGTAGTGTTTTCCGACTTCGAAGCCTCATAGTGTCACAGTAACGCTGCAGTTCGCCCCCACAACGGTCTTATATGATAGAGTAGACTCTCTGAATTGGATTGACACCTCATTTGGCCAGTCATGTTATGAAATGGATTTTCCAGAGCCAATCATAACCAGACAGCATCATGTGACTTCTCTGGACATGCCCCAAAT
>JAVDPK010017689.1:0-12229 GCA_034780415.1 Cichlasoma orientale | reverse complement strand
GTTGACCATAACATTTTATTACAGAGATTAGAGCATGCCATAGGTATTAAAGGTACTGCACTGCAGTGGTTTGAATCGTATCTATCTAATAGACTCCAATTTGTTCATGTAAATTAGGAGTCTTCTTCACACACTAAGGTTAATTGTGGAGCTCCACAGGGTTCTGTGCTAGGACCAATTCTATTTACATTATGCATGCTTCCCTTAGGCAGTATTATTAGAAGGCATTGCATAAATTTTCATTTTTTCATTGCTGTGCAGACGATAACCAGCTTTATCTATCCAAGTCAGATGAAACACATCAATTAGTTAAACTGCAGGAATGTCTTAAAGACATAAAGATCTGGATGACCTCTAATTTCCTGCTTCTGAAACCTTCGTGGTGTCTAACCAGATTCTTACTCTGGATGGCACAACCTTGGCCTCCAGTAACACTGTGAGAAAGCTTGGAGTCATTTTTGACCAAGATATCTCCTTCAGCCTGCATATTTCTTGCACATTAAACTTAAAATTAGAAATCACTCTGTCTCAGATGTTGGAAAAACTAGTTTGTGCATTTATTATTTCTGGGTTGTAATTGATTATTATCAGATTGTCCTAAAAGCTACCTGAAAAGGAACTAGAAAGAGAGAGCATATTTTTCCCATATTAGCTTCTCTTTACTGGAGCCCAGTTAATTTCCTGAATCAAATTTAAAATCCTTCTCCTCACATAAAAGGTCTTGAATAATCAGACCCCATTTTATCTTAAAGACCTCATAGAACCATGTCAGTGTCTTCTGGTAGTCAGCAAGAAGAAAAAATACAATCACCAGAGAGCCAATTCCACTAACTAGTTGTAAGCAATAATCCAGCATGCAGTGAACATCTCCCTCCAGCTTAAGTAGGAAAACCGCTGATCACCTAATCACATACAGCTGCAGTAATCAACCCAGGTGCTTGGCCAACAAGAGCTGGAGGAAGTCCCGCCTCTAAGACACAGGGAGGGGTTAGACAAAATACAGACAATTGAATAGAGAGAGAGAGAGCCAGAGTGAGAGAAAGAGAGTTCAGGCAGGAGTACTGGAGGCCCATGACAGATGGATGGATTTGGAAAAGCATTAAGAAGCAATTAATGTTATAAATGTAATATTAATTAGTTATTGTGTACTTTGTCTGAGCATTGCAGCTGAAGCTAACTGACTGTCCTGTAGCTCTATGATAATAACTTATTATTTGTTATTAATATTAATATTATCAATATTATTATTTGTTATTATCCAGACCTGCCCTGGACTGGCTAGTTTGCTCAAGCTGCTAGCAAACTGTGGAGTAGGCTTTGTTACCCATGTTTATTTTCTCAGTTACTTCCTGCTTTATCAGAAATTTTCTGTTGTGTGTGAGTATATTTTATGAGAGAAAGCGTTTCAGTAGAGTGTGTGTGTGAGTGTTTGAGTAGTGTGTGTGAAAATGTTGTAGTGTGTGTGTGAGTGTTTCAGTAATAATATTGCTAACAGTCCCTCATAGAACTGTTATGTAGAAAAAAGTCAATCCTGTTTTATCGTTCTCCAAATCCTTCTTACAAAAACATTTTCATAACTTTGAACTTTGATATATCCTTTGGATCACGGTTGTATGTTCCCAATTTTTTTTTTTTTACTCCATTTGTAAAGTAATCATTTCATTATTTGCATCTATCTACAGTATGTTTTTATCGTTTTCACTGCTTTTTTTTTTTTTTACTATTTAATGACGAAAGTCACCATGGCAACGGGGTCAACACAGGACTGTGAAACGATGCTAAAATAGAAACGCCAAAAGATCAACTATTTTTAATGGCCCCTTGAAGCTGGCCTCAAAAGCAAGTTAATCCCCTCAGGCTCCTACATTAATTCAAAATTTACTAAAATTAAAATGCCTGGTACAAAAACAGTTTTAGTCTCTATGAATATTTTCTCCTGTCTTCACTGTACAAAGGGTGTGTTTTTTCATAACTCGCCTATTTTCATTTTGTTCAGACTTAAGGACACGACTTCTTTGATTGACAGGTGTGCTGACACAGGCAGCTGCTCGGCCTCACCTCCACTAATTCACTCAGCTGGACCCTGGCCATTTTTGTGGTGTTTGTAATACGGCTTGCTGCATGGTGCACACTGTCCAAGAAGTTTGTTTTCCAGTTTCTGCAGTCTTTGGTGAAATTCTACTTTTCTAAAAGTAATTTATTTAACATCTATTAGCACGTTTTGTGACTGTGCATTGCACCTGTACAGTATATGGATGCAGGTACCTAACCAGTCTTGTTAGTGTAAGCAGATAATTTAGCACTCCACCCTCCAGATATGATCAATTTTACTTCCAAAAATCCATCACAGTATTGGCCACAAAACTAAATCATAAGCAGAGTCTGCATATCAGCACTGCCCTCTTTCTTAGTGTATGACTTACCGTCACCTTTCTTCATTTTTTCCCAGTGGCATACTGAATAGATCTTAACATTAATTTGTTCAATGGTCCTTTTGTGTCTCCATGTAACTGTAACAGAGTGTTAACATAAAGCACACCTATGTGCTTTAAAGATAAGTGAATACATTTTTACATGTTAAATGAGCATGTGCAAAATCTGTGGTGGTACAGGTATTTTATTTTCTCCAGCACCGAACAACTGTCCCACTTGACAACTTAATCCAGTGTAGTGCAGCATCACCAATAACTCACAGCTTAAAGCCCGATCAGTCTATTTGGTATTCTTATCAAAAACTGAACACAGCAGGCTTCAAAGAGGTCCAGTTTTTGAAGGAATATTAGAGCGTGTTGGTTATTGGATTATATTTTCCAGTTTATGATTTCATTGTGTGCAGCCCTGTACTTTTATCAGATGGGCTTGCCATAACTGTGCATTTCCTGCAGCTGTAGGCAGTGCTGCGGTGTTTCTTTGTTAGATGATTTGTTTGGCCGGAGGCCGTCTGTTCAATTAAATGTCTTCATTCTCATAGTTGAACTACTGTCAGAGTTACCAAACAATGTCTGTTTTGCCTTGGAGTTCATGCAGAAAAGGTGGACATAGGTAATAGTCCAGTGATTGCATTTGACTTTCATAATTGTACAACAGGGATGGTGTGTGCTGTATTTTGTAGAATATTGATTTTTGTGTTATATGTGCTGGGCACAAACAGAATACATTTGATTGCCTATTTTTTTTTTTTTTGTTTGTTTGTTTCATTTTTGCTGCTCTCTTGTTGGAGAATAAAGGCCATCCAGTGTTTTCATTAAGTTTTCTTTTTCTCGTGCACCAATCTCAGCCGAGGGTACCACTCTTAACATCCATGCACCACAGCAGCAGGAATCTGCATGGCGAATGTTTTTAATTTGTCAGAAAAAGTCCCGCTGTAGCATTGAAAGATTACTGCTCAAGAGTTTCAATAAAAACAAGTCAATAAGAATGACATATAAAGTTTAACTAAATGAAAAAATGTTTACTCATAATCAGGTTTCTAAACAGCTCTAGTCATGAATAAAAAATGAAAGCAAAGAAAATTTCAAGGCACCAATTTCATTCATATCTCTGAATGAAATTTCTAGCATCCACCCAGTCACCAGTGAACCAGTGACATGTAGGGTTAGGGTTATTTTTTCATTCCATTTCTTATTTTATAAGAAATCCTTTTAGGCATCCGATCAAAATTTTATATAAATAGGTAAATGTGAACCTAAAACGAACCCTACCTGTAACCCTTGAGAGGCCACTGGAAACCAGGAGATTAAAGTACAACCCATTGCTGGACTTTTGGGGGAGAAATGTTTTCACATTTGTGTTTGATAGAGGATCTAACTCCTCAACAGTCCTGGCTCTCCCTTGTCACATTTTTAATTGGTGAAAGGTCTGGACTGCATGCAGGCCGGTTTAGCAACCAGACTCGTCTACTGTGAAGCAATGCTTCTGTAATACATGCAGATGGTTTAACATTGTCTTGCTGAAATGTGCAAGGCCTTCCGTGAAAAAGACATTGTCTGAATGGAAACATATGTTGCTTTAAAACCTGTACATACCTTTCAGCACTGATGGCGCCTTTCCAGATGTGCCAGCTGTCAGTTCCACAGGCACTAATGCATCAAGTTTTGATGATACATACAGTAGATGGTATGAAGGGTTGTCATGTATGTACTGAGATATTCAAAATCTTCACAGGTTTACGTTGATAAACATTCTGAACCTGGTCATTCCTCCACCTCACCTCACCTCCACCTCACCTCACCTCATGTGTTTTTGTTAATGCCAGCATTTCCAAACCATCATAGCAGGTCTCGCTACTGTCTTGTGAAGCTTTTCTTTCACACTTTCTGCTGTCCTTCTGTTACATATAACCCCTCATACTAATCTCCAGCACTGCACCCTGTCTGAACTCTCTTCTTCAGTTTTCACATCTATTGCTTTTGGTGCTTAATCCCAGGTAAAGTATTGGTGGTTGTCATTTTATCATTAACATTTATTGTATTCATCCACCCCCCATAGGTATACATCCTATATTTTATTACCTGGAAGCTTGATTATTAGCAGAAGCTAGGGTTAGGGGTTGTAATACTGAATGTTTGAACGTGACCATCATAAATTCCACTCACCAATGGGATACAACACTTCGACATAGAAATTAATGCTCATCAATGAATAATAAATTGTTCTCGTTGAACGATTGTACACCTTCAAAAATTTGATTTTTTTCTTTCTTACTGAAATCTTACAGCATGGCTTTTTGTCCCTTATTGAACTTTGCACTGATGGTTATATGTTTATCAGTCGTCTGGTGAAGGAGGAGGTCTCACTGCAGTGTTTCAGGGCTGGTTCTCATGTATTTCAGCGAAAATCAGACATTTTTCTTTGCTTGAACTACAGCTGATTAAAGTTGGGAATAAGGATCTTTTTTATACTCTGCTGTATCGTCCACCTGGCCTACATAATTTGTCCAGACTGGTTCTAGTTTGGGATTTTAACATTCACACTGATGATGACTCTGACCTCTTTGTCAGAAGTTTTATCAACATCATGGATTCTCTTCATTTTACCCAGCATGTGCCTGGCCCCACACATACCAAAGGACACATACTGGACCTTGTTTTTACTTTGGGTCTAAATATTATTTGTTCTAATGACATTTTTATTTCTGATCATCATTGTATTTTTTTTAACTTGTCTTTTAATGTCCCTCTGTCTCCTGTTTGCTGTGCGGTTAGGTCCCATATTTTAAATGCCTCTACTGCTGAGAAATTCTCTGATGCTTCTCTGATGTAACAATCATTGTCCTTCCATTTTAGATGAAGTCTGTCCAGTTAAAATAAGATTAACTCCTGTTTCAAAATCTTTTCCTTGGATAAATGACAGTATTTGCTGTTTAAAGAGTTCCTGTGGAAAAGTTGAGCACCTGTGGAGGAAAACTCGTTTACAGATTCATCTGCTTCATTTAACGTCTCTTTTAATATCTTTAAAGACTGCAGTCTAAGACTGAGTGAGGGCCTATTCTTCAAACCTGGTTACAAAGAGCAGAGGTAATTGCAAGGTGTTATTTGACACCATTAGTGATATTGTTACTCCTGCTCCACCTCCTGTCCCAATTTTTTTCAAATAAAGATTGTGAATATTTTCTTTCTTTCTTGGTAGAAAAAAACCCCAGTAATTTAAGAAATAATATTTCTCCATCAACATTTTCATTGTCCGATCCTGCTACAGATTGGCCTGTTATTTTAGGACATTTTTCACCTGTTTCTTGAACTGACATGGGAAAATTAGTGACTCAATGAAACCACCTTCCTGCTCTTTTGAAATTTTACCAGAACCTCTGTTAAAAAATGTCTTTCCGTGTATCAGCCCTTGTGTGCACACTATAATCAGCAGCTATAGACATATTTCAAAATTGCCATTTTTTGCTAAAATAAAAAAAAAAAAAGGAAAAAGTTGTAGCTCAGCATCTTACTGCTGCCTTGGACACATACAAAACAATTTTTTGCTGATGCTGAGCTTTACTTCTGCTTTTCACATTTTGTTCAATAAGCTCAGATTCTGGGTTGGTGTAGCTGGGCTTTGGAGCGGTTCACATCATATGTGAATGATACCTTTCTGCAGCTGTTTCTAAGTACAGGTCCACTCCTCTTAGCTAAGGTGTGCTACAAGGATCTGTTTTGGAGCCCTTATTGTTTTCTTTATATCTGCACTTTCTACAATACATCTTGAGCACCTTTAAGGATATGTCTTATCACTGCTATGCAGATGACATTCAGTTATATATTTCTTTCAATCCCCAAGATGTTTCTAAGCTACAGATCCTAAATAGATGCTTAGACTCTATCAATTCTTGGATGACCGGCAACTTTTTCCAACTTAATAAAGAAAAAACTCAAGTTCTTGTTTGTGCTCCTGATAGATTTGTGCCCCAGATAATGGAAACTCTTGGTCTCCTTGCCACATTTGCTAAATGTTCTATTAGGGACCTTGAGGTAAAGTCTGACTCTGACTTCACTCTGGATGTTCACATCAAATCTGTGGTTTACTCTTGTTTTTATCACAAAAAAATATTGCCAAGAACAGCAAAATTTGATGCATGCATTTATTTCATCATGGTTGTATTACAGTAACTCATTGTTTACTTGTCCAAGCAAAAACTCCTTGGAACGTCTGCAGGTTGTTCAGAACACTGCTGTGCGGCCTCTGATTACGTCTGATTAATGTCACACCATTGATGACCCATTAAATTTAGAGTTCATTTTAAGATTCTGGTTTTGACTTTTAGAGCTCCTTATGGAACAGCACCAGCTTATGTCAGTGCACATTTAAATCCATATGTCAGGTGCCAGAGGTCACAGGCCTACTGGCTGTGCATCAAACAAGGCTGAAAACAGAAGGAGACCCCTGACTCTGGAACTCCTCCCTCTGAGTTGAGAGCTGTGGACTCGGTGGTCTCTTTCAAGAAAATGCTAAAAACACATCTTTTTAGACTTGTGGGTTTTATTTTCATGCTCTGGTATTTTGTTGTGAAGCACTTTGTGATGTTTATCACAAAGTGCTTCACAACAAAATTGGAGTCTATTCCAAAGTGCAATAGAACTTAAATTTTACTTACTTACAGCCAATGTGTATTTTACAGCATCAGCTGTAAAATACTGTACACATTGGCACCATATACTTAGAGTTTAGCATCAAACCTCTGAGCGTATCCTTCTACACAAACATTCTACATTTTAAAGTGGGGAGTGAAAAGTAAAGTATAAAAAGTGGATGCTGTGGTGGTGGAGGGCTGAAATAACAGGCAGTGATGCAGGGCAGCAGCGGCATAATGTCAGAGGGAGTGATTAGAAATTTGCTCCTCACATAGACCATCAAATCTTTTTAGTATATGATGTGAGGCGAGTGAGGCATCCCAGTGTAATGCTTTTAATGGCATCACTCTTTCAAATTGTACCCCACTCTCAATTAAATAAATAAATAAAATTTCTGGATGTGTTAATGCCAAGGTCAATATCGACGGCATACAGTTGCTGAAGTTTCAGACTTTTTAAACTTAACACATTTTGCAACATCTTCTACAAAGTGTTGTATTGCCTTGTGTGTTCACGCTAAACCCCAGTGATGATTAAAATTGCTGCAACCTCACTGAGGCAGCAGAAACAGGTGAGCTGAATACTGAAATTGAGACATCTCACCTTAATAATTTAATAATAGTTCATTGTCATGTGGGCCATGATTGATGTCCCAAGGCAATGAATATTGTGACATGCATAGCTGCTTGCAAAGCTATATGCCAGAATCCCATTATCAAGGATTCAGTGCAAGAAATCTCAAGAAAAGACACTCGCTCTGATCTGATCTTTGCTTACATTTTTAAACTCTCCAAATATTTCTGAAGATGTTGGTTTTTGGAGGTGAACACATTTGAGATGCTGAAAAATTCTCCTTGCACTCTTTATCTTGAGTGAAAGCTGGATGACAGCTCCTTAACTATTAATAGTGTATATTTCAGCGCCAGCTTCAAGAAAGACAGAACACATTAAATAAATAGAAATAAAGTTTAACTTATTGTAAATCCATCTCTGTAAGAAGGAGACAGTGGGCTGAGCCCCTCTTTTGTTTTTATTTTAATTATACATTTTTTAGTTATGTTGACCCTATAGCTAAGAGAATCTGAAAGAGGAGTAAACACCAAACCTTCCACCAACCTGCCACCTTAGCCGGGTGTCTACTTCAGTGTGACTCAACATGTCCCATGTTAGCGGATAAGTTGAATTAACTTATAAAATTAAATCTGAAAGTAAGCTGAGCCACATTTTAAAGTAGCACTCAAAGTAAAATTCTGCTTTGCGCTAATTTTATTGGACCCGACGTGTAGCTACATTTCTTGAGAGGTTACGTCGTCTTGTCTCAGGTTTTACTACTGCCATTATTTTGAGGACTGGTGCGGTGGGCACACACACACACACACACACACACACACACAGTGAGGCGCTGTGTGGCGCTCCCAGCTAAAACTTCTAGAGCGGGAAACACGATTTCATATCAATCCATGAGAATTTTAAATAAACTGGCAAACACGAAAACAAAGGTTATTTTACAAGCACACAATTCAGTTTCAAATAGTTATTGTTGTTTTCCTTTTAATTATCATTTTTATTTAATTCAGTTAACGAAGATGTTTTTTTCAATTTCAGTTTTGGTTATTTTGTTCGTTTTTCGTTAACGATAATAACCGTGCTCTGCTCTCCCCAGTCTCGTCTCGATTGTTGTCTTCTCTCTCTCCATGTTAAATCTGTATGTGAGTCCGTCATCTCTTTAGTCATTTCCTGTCTTAGGTCAGTGGTCTTTTGTCTCTTGTGTTTTTGTATGTGGTTTAACTCGTCATTTAACTTTGTCTCGTCATTTTGTTCCCTTCTGTTATCCTTTGGTTTTCCATGTTCCTCTGCTCTCATTACCTGCTATGAATTTATTGTCTGCGTCTCTCTTGTCTGTTGTGCCTGTTTGAGTTCACGTCCTGCCTTCTGATTCCTGCATTTCGATCCTACTCCACCTGACACACAGCCTCACAGCCAGTTGTTTCCCAAAAAAAAAAAAAAAAAGTATTTCATGGTCTGGGAATTTTTGTTGCTTTGGAATTTTAATTTTTCTGTTGAGGATTTTTTGTTATTTCAAGTGTTTGAAGTTTAATTTCTGATTGTTGGATTTTGGTTCTTTCATTCTAGTGAAGTGCATGCTTTCCTGAGTATTATTGTCAGGTTGTATTATTGTATGGTCTTTACGTTACAATATAAAGTGCCTTAAGAAGACTGTTGTTGTGATTTGCTTGAATTTTAAATATCAAACTAAATTGAGAGATCTTTGAGTCTTTGATACTATTTTAATCTAAGTGTTATCCCAGTGATGAGTCTCAGATTTGCATCCTGCGCTTTGATTCATGTCTGGGTTTCTATTAGTCACTGTTTGAGTTCCCTCTTGTCTTTCTCTCGTTGTCCTGCCGTGTCCTTTCTTAGTTCTGCTTCCTGTCTGTCTCCCTGTAATTGTCTGTTGAGCTCGTCTGTTACCCTCCTGTTGGTCGTTCCTTCATCAGCCCTCTGTAGAAATCTTGTCTTGGTCACAGTGTCTGTTGTGTTCCCAGTGTGCAGTCCTCTGATATTCTTTGCACCTTTTTTGTTTGTTTGTTTGTTTACTTTGTGAACGTTTGCCATTTTGGACTGTTGTGATTTACCAATATTAAAGACTTACCTTCTTGCTGTTGAACCGGGCCTCCAGCATTCTGCACGTGGGTGATCACCATTGCACTCTACACATTATAACGCAGGTTGTTTTGTTTTTATTTTTAGTTGTGTTCCATATTCCAGCCAAAATATTCATCCATAAATTAAAATGTGCTTCACATGCTTGTGCTGCTGGGGGTGCGTGTCTGTGAGAAGTGAATGCAGCCTGTACAGCAGCATGTACTTTTGTAGAGGTGAGACCTTTAAAGCTCTCACAGAGCCCTTCTCATGTTTTATGATTAGTAAAAGTGAGCTCCATTTAATAAAGTCATAAACATTTTTTTCTCCTTTAAATCAAAGACAGTACTTACTGTAGCGGTTATTGTATCAGTATTGTGTGAAAAGAAATTATGACTTTGTTAATTGATATTACCCAAGTCTACTGACCTATAATGGAATAAATGTTTAAATTAAAAATAATTGCCAAAATAATTTAATATGACATAAAGATTGGTATATAAGCCAACTATATTCTTAAACACCCACCCACCCTCTCTCACACACACACACTATTATCTCACAACAACTGATAGTTAAAGGTGGTCAAACCTGGACTAATTTGCTCACATCTTCTGCTCAACTCTAAATGACTGCATCAGAGGAGCGTTTCATTTTGATTCCACATGAGCTGAACGATAAAGGTGACTGACGGCGGGACGGTTCCTCATAAATGGAAAGCGTCACCACCTGATAAAACACAAACAGGTACTTAAAGGGGTACTGAAGGACAGCTTCATCGTGATAAACCAATAGTTCATTTAGAGGCATAACAAGTAAGAGAGCACAGAAAAACAACAGTAATTCAAAGCAGCATAATTACCCTCTGAACATAAACATCAGCCATCCTTGACTCAAGATCACATAACTTAATTTAGCTTCATGTCACAACTGTCAGATTGATATTTCCTTGTATCAGAATACATTTGCTATGGAGCATGAAGGGGGAGGGTGTAATTCTGAGATGTCTGCAGCCATCAGTAATCTGTTTTCCAGCTTGTAAAGTAAGATTTTTCACTAAACAGCACATGAGGTCACTGGAATCAGCATTTGTGCAAGATGTTGTTGAATACACTTACTTATGCTCAGTGTTGGAATATATTATTCCAGTCTATATATTCTGAACAATATACAACAGTATCTGAATACACACGGGTCTTGATTGGCCAGCTCAAGCAGTTAGAATCAATATTTTGCCCAACTGTGTTCACCCAAAGTAAACCTCAAACCATTTGAATCATTAATCGCTACTTCCATGTAAACTCTGGTCCCTAAATGCTTGAACAAAACATCAAATTTTCACAATGTTTAATGGAATTCAGAGTGAATCAGCAGCTGGGGAAAGAGAAGAGGAGAGAGTGGAAAACAGGATGCCTTAAAACACATGAAGCAACCGTCGTGACTTCTTTTGGGTTTTAGCTCACTGGTATTGAGTTTGTGTGATTAGAGGACAGACAGCATTAGGCTGAGGAGTGTTGAGATTGATGCCCGGTGAATATGCATCACAGAAGATGCATTGTCTCAGCGAGTTAGTCACAGATGTACGATTGTAGTGTCCTCATAGTGGGCCAGACAGACAAAATAGCCCCGGTTGGATAGCACTACCATTTATTTGAATTGAACTCTGCCATGATGTATTTTCCCCTTTTGTGGTAGGCAATTCATTTGAGGTCAGAGAAACAGGGAGACTAAGGGAAACTCACTGGTGAAAACATCATTTACGATTCTCTCCTGCCTCCTCCAAAAGACGGACTGTCTGTAAAGATATTCTGCTTCGTGCTTTATTTAGTTTGTCAAAGACAGAAACACACACTGACAGCAAACACCTAGCTGGCCATCAGTGCATCCCACGCCAGCGTATCGCTGTTTGCCCATCGACTGAATTAGCTATACTACCACAGTCATCTGATTTAGGATGGCACGAAAACAAAAGCCTCTTCTTATATTTTATTAAACTATAAACTTGATAAGCAAAAGCATCGGCTTAAATCAAACGATACTTTGCAAAACACTGGATCAAGAATTCCATTTTTATTGCCTCCTATTCATCATTATATATGCCGAATAGATATTTTGAGGAGGAGCCCAGTAGCTTTTCACAAGTTAACTTGAATTGCACTAAATATATTTTAATCTAGATTACTGCATTAGAATTTATTTTCTGAGCTCCGTAATCTTATCCTACTGCACTTATAAGCTCTTCCTTACTCGCAGAGTGTATCTGGAGGGCAGGACCAGGTTTAGCTCAGTAGCTGACTCAATTATGAGCTTCTGCTTTACGTCAGATGCTGAATGTATGGAGATCCATCCATCCATCCATCCAGCATCCATCCATTCTCTTCCACTTATCCTGTTTAGGGCTGCAGGGGGCCTGGAGCCTATACCAGCTGTCATAGGGCGAGAGGCAGGGTACACCCTGTACAGGTCACCAGCCTGTCGCAGGGCAAACACAGCGAGACAGACAACCATTCACACTCACATTCACA
>JAVDPK010017688.1:0-12230 GCA_034780415.1 Cichlasoma orientale | reverse complement strand
ACACACACCCACACACACACACACACACACACACACACACACACACACACACACCTTGTTGGCTGTCCCAACAAGATCTTCACACTAGGGCACGAGGTAAAGTCATTACAGACAGACTTGCTTTTCTTTTAATTTGTTTTTCAATTTGATGAATTCTTCAAACAACCTGGAAAACGTATAGCAGCAGCTGTTGAAGCATTTTGTACCAGTAAGTGCAAACACAATCTAGTGACAGTGAGATTAATTAAGAGCGCAGCTGTAGAGACATAAATGACAGGAAATCTTCTAATTTGCTAAATTTGTTTCTTTGAATATTAATATTGCATGCTGAGTGAATTCTCAACTGGTATTCATTTAGCTCCTCATAACAAGTGCTCAAGAGAGGGGAATTCATATTGCATTTTGTTTCAATATATGACATCCCACTGCAGAGAGCAGAAGTGCAAACAACAACTATCTTGCTTAAGTTTCAGTCCATTTTCTTATCCAATTCAGAGTTGTGGTGGGGTCTGGAGCTTAGCTGACACTGGGCAAGAATATACAGAACATATACACATTTGTGTATATTTGGATCATTTTACTTTTTCACAACTCTTGATTTGTTATTTGTTGAGTGATTGCTTGTTTTGCACACAGCAACCGAAGGTAAACCTGTTTTTGGAGCATTCTCTTACAGAAGGAAAGCAGAAGAAAATGACGTTAAGCTTATTACACAGCTGTAACGATTCACAGATGAGTCTTCGGTCTAACATGAATTAGTTTTTCTTCTTTATTTTTTTTAACACTGATTTCGCTTTTAACTTTTTATGTGAAATATAGCGCTTTTCTCATAAATGAATTGAACTTCCAGACACAAATGGGTATTCACCAGAGATCATTTCAATCCTCATTACCATCATTCTAATGGCCTGATAAATTATATATTTTATGAACATATTTTTTTCATGCAGTGCTCTGCATGAGCAAATACAATATGACTGGATGCTTTGGGCCTAATTTAATTGAAAATGGTAGCCAGAGGGGTTATAAAGACCATACCTGCTGAGAAAGATTTAAAGCATTGGATCTCAAATGGGTCGTCTGTAAATGGTTTGGGCTTGTTCTGGCATTTATTGCTGCGCTCTGGGCTGCTAAAAGTGACGTGTGACATTACAAGAGTACTGCAGGGTTATTTTTTTTTACATGCACTTCTGTGCAGCCAGACTTCGTTTTTGCAACAAGAGAAGACACCTGGTGTTGGCCATTCAGCTGCATTCACACGGGGAGTGACTCGCAGCAACCTGGTGACCAGAGACCACAGAAACTCAGTGACATTCAGCAACTTCAAGTGACCACAGGGGGAAAATAAATGCTGGTGATGTGAAGTGTGTGGTTTCCAAGATAAATTTTTCTCAACATCAAGATGAGTGATTGAAGTGGCAACAGGATACTGGTGATTGACATATGGCAAGGTAGTTAATTACATTAGAGGGTTACCTAGGCAACTGGAGGCTTGCATGTGATGCAAAAGCCAGTGTGTGGACGCAGCTTTCGAAAAATGCAGGTTTGAAGCACTTGCATCTTGACTTTAACGTTCCATCGCTGGCTTGCTGACTTTTCTGAGCGTGGCAGCATTACCTGTCTCAAGCCATTGGTCTCACTGGACCTCGCCAGCAGTGCTGTGGAGCTTCTTATTTTGCAGGTGCTTCTTCAGATACAAAGTAGAGGTCTTTGCAATCAATAGACGCTTATCAAACAGGCAAATTTTACATTTGGTGTTCCCGTCTTTTTCATATGCAAATCCTAATTTAAATAATTCACTTAAACTTTCCCTCTGAACTTATTTATATTAATACATTGTTTCTATTTACCATCGTGATATATGTCAATTTGCAGAGAGACACCAGGCACGGCTGAATTTGATTAAAAGGAAAACTTCAGAGAGAGAAACTTTAAAAAAAATGTCGTCTCACTTTGGGAGCTATAACTGTCAACAGATGCTGCTCAAAATGTCATTCTGATAAGCTTCGGACAGCATAAAGAGACTCTTTAGTGGATTAGCAATAATACTGAACTGAAATGTAAACAGCATACTGAAGCTTCATAACAGGTGGGTGCATAGTCCTCAGAATGTGTGCCTTTTTTTTTTTGTTTACAGCCTCATAATCACACATCACATTCTGATCAGACAAAGTTATATAGTACACTTATAGAGTAAATTATCTGTGCTATTATGGAAGTTCCAAAATATGCCACGCTATGTGAACTTGCTCATTAGTCTACATTCTGTGGAACAACAAGTATTTACTGTTAGAGTACATTCTGTTAGCAGCATGTAGGCAGCACGCGTTATTACGCACTGATATTAGCAGGAAAAACTTTCCCTCTGTAAGGTCTCCTGTTGGCTTTATACTTGCCAGTAAATTACTGTCTGTGTTTGGCTCAGCTGCAGCAGTGGACTGCAGCACCCGATGTGCCACACAGCTAAGATCAAAGAACATAAGGACATTTCCCAAATCAGAGCACTTGTCATTAGCTCAGTCTAACTTTGTGGCGAGCGAGCAACAGACTGAAAAGTTTGTTTGCAAGGGAAGTGGTGACATTTTCTTATTATCTGTGTCTGAAAGGTTGGTAGTTAACAGTGTGTTTCTTGTGAGGGTAGATAGCAGGCTTGAGGAGATTTGCTTTCATTAGAGCTTCCAGTCGGCTGTGTCCAGCACAATCAATACATGAGAAACCAATCTGAGAACACGGCCATGATCTTGGCTGAGGGTGTAAGAATAGGCTGTGATTTTCAAGTTGATAAGGCATTATAAAAGTTGCACTGATAGCATTGTACCGCTTGGATTTCTTTTGTTACTGTAATAATCTATTATCTTTTATTTTTATTGATTTAGTTGCTCATTCATTTTGCAGCTCAATTTGACAGGTGTATAGCGACAAGTTGTTTTTTTTCCTGTTGCAGTTTCAAGGTTTACCAGTTCAGCTACTCATGGTTCACAATTGCTATCTCAAACAGATGATACAGGCATGTACAAGGATCCAGGCTCAACTGATGTATCAATTAGCAACTGCAACTTAAATCACTGTCAGTAGCAACAATAGAGCTTCAGCTTTACATACTGTTCCCTAATATCTGCATGAATGATATGCAAGATTAATGATCTCTCAGCTATGCCAAGGATTTATTGTTCTTATTTAGATGATTAAATTGGTATTTTATGCACCCATTTCTCCATTTCCACCGTATTAAAACTACTCCTGTTAGATCATTTTTACGGGCTATTTGATGCTATAACGTTTTACTGCCACAAATATGAAAAGCACTTCAAAATATATCCATTTTATCTCCTCTCACAGTTGTAGTTTCTCAACAAGTATGTTTTTCTCTTGTGGCAGTAGGACTACTAATCAGACATATTAAAAAAAAAAGTGATTGCCATTATGCAGAATCATGATGAACTCTTCCATTCTCTCTTGATTCAAATGATCATGTTTGTTGCCCAGTAATATGTGATGAATCAGGCTGTGATCACATTGATTATAAAATGTTGTCTAGACGGCAGTGAAGTGTAACAAAACGTGCAGATCTGACATGATCTGACATGATTTGGCATTACTGATATGGACTTTGAATACAAAAACACAGAACTGTATTTTTTTTTTCTTATGACTGCCATAGTGGGATGTATCAGTGGGGGAGGGAGAGGAGAGCGAGTATAGGTTAAGTGGATGCATTTGTCACATGGTGTGAACAGCACCATCTACAGCCCAGTGTGACAAAGACGAAGGAGCTGGTGGTGAAGCTGAGGTGGACTAAGACACGTGTAACCCCTGTTTCCATCCTGGGGGTCCCGGTGGACAAAGGACTATAAATACCTGGGGGTTCTTAAAACAAATAAACTAGACTGAACTAAGAACTCTGAAGCTGTTTACAGGGAGGCTCAGAGCCGGCTGTACTTCCTGAGGAGGCTGAACTCATTCAACATCTGCAGGACGATACTGAGGATGCTCTATGAGTCTGTGGTGGACAGTGCTATCTTCTTCACTGTCCTGTGCCGAGTCAGCAGGTTGAAGGTCGACAGGATAAACAAACTGATCCGTAAGGCCAGTGATGTTGCGGGGGTTGAAATGGACTCTCTGACTGTGGTACTGGAGAGGAGGATGTTGTCTAAATTGCAGGCCATCTTGGACAATGCCTCCCACCCACTCCATGATGTTCTGAACATAAACAGGCAGAGGCTGTTACAACCCAGATGCTCCACAGAAAGTCATTTCTACCTGTGGAGATCAGACTCTATAATTCCTCCCTCAATCTGTTAGAAACACTGAGTCAAGAATCCTTCACTGTATCACAACTGGAATAACTGTGAAATAATTGTGAATTTTTAATGTCAATATCTAATAACGCAATGTGCAGTTACACAATGTGCAATGCAATCTGCTTACATTGCAATTCTTTTTCTTCTATTTATGCACACTGCACTTTGGTTTTATATTTTTTAAATAGTCTGTATACTATAATGCCAGAATATTGTATAAAGTGTATCCATTCCACTCTTGGGTTCTAATTTTATTTGCTATACTTTATTTGTTCTTTAGTCTTTACACCCTGTGGAATCTTTGTGTCTTTGAGAGCATCTGTAATGAAAGAAATGTCCCTGTGGTGTCTTATTTGACTGTGTGGCAGGCAGGGTTGGACCCAAATGCAGGACACGTGAAGCAGAGCTGATCTCTAAACAGCTTTAATGCTCTAGGCTCCTGTTCAGTACAAAATACAAAAACCTAAACAAAGGCAGGACAGGGGTCTTCTGTACTGAAACTTGGAACCAAGAGGAAGACACAGCAAGAGGGGGACGTAGACGATGACGCAACAAAGGACAGGGGGAAAATGCAGACAATATATGAGGTACGACACGAGGTAACGAGACAAGAGGAAACAGCTGGGAAGAACGGGTGATCAGGATTACACAAATGAGACAAGGTGAAGCAAAGCAGGACACAAGATACACAGAACACCAGACTGGAAAAACAAGACAGGAAGTGAGAAGACAGGGACACAGAAATGCAAACTTGACACCACACGGGGAGGCAGACACACTGAGGAAAACAGACGCAAGAGACTCTACACAACAGGGAGGCATGCTAAGGGAAAACACGGGGAGAACTAAACTCTAAAGCCACTTGGAACTTAAGGATACCAAGAAACAATAAACAGAACCTCTATAAAAGCAACACCTTTGGCAGTTTGCTGCTCTGGAGCATTCAAATGCATGCTAGCACAATGCTGCAATCTTCCCGAGAATGGATGTGGAAAGAAAGCTGAACGAGTACGACTTGTTTGGAAGGGTTGCAAGTTAACGGGAACATGACAGCATGCCTTAGCTTTGCAGATGTGGAGATGTTTGGGCATAATGCACAACACCATGTTTGGCAAAAACCAAACACAGCCTATCAGCTCAAACACCTCATGCCAACTATCGTGCATGTTGGTGGATGAGTAGTGATTGTGCTTGTTTTGCTGCCAAGGATCCAGTGCAACTTGCAGTCACTGAGTTGAACACAAACTCCTCTGTTTACCAAAATATTCTAAAGTCAAGTGTGAAGCCATCTGTCTGACAGCTAAAGCTGGAGTGAAATTGGGTCATTGGGACAATGATCCCAAACACAGCATCAAGGTGTTGCAATGGCCCAGTCAAAGTCCAGAGCTCAGCCCGATTGAAACGCTCTGGCAGGACCTTAAAAGAGCTGTATAAATGAATGCCTGCAAACCTCAATAACCTGAAGCAATGTCATAAAGAAGAGTGGGCCAAAATTCCTTCACCATGACGCGAGAGACTGATACATTCACACAGGAAACGATTACTTCGACTTATTGCTGCTAAAGGTGGTTCAACAGGCGGCTGAATCATGTGGTGTACTTACGTTTTCGCAGGACTTCACAGAGTCCCGTGAAAACTCGATTTTTCATATGACTGTATGCTGTTTCCTCTGATCAGATGTTCACACTGGCATATTCTCATCTGCGCTGAAAACATTGCTAATGTAAAACTTGCCACTTGGAATACATTTGCAACTTTAAAACATGTCTTACAAATCAGTTTTAGCTCTTTGTGGTATTATTTAATTTGTAATATCTGTTACCCCTTAATTATACAAAGGTTGCACAGAGAATCCACCTCAGTTGTGTTTTCAACAGGTGTCAGCAGGGGGAAGAGGTGTCAGCATCAGTTGATGAAAGATTAAAAATGAAATAGGCTTGATATTGGTCTGCAATTTCCTGGTAATATCCTGTGATATCTGCTTTGCCCTCAGGTGGATTGTCATTAAATTGTTGAATGATATCCTACAGACAGATCTACCTAATCTAACTTTATTGTCCTCGCAGCATAGATATGTGTCAGTGTGTGTCCTTACACATGGATTACTGCCCCCAAAATGATGTATATCTATAATGTTACTCATTTAATAATCTTAATCAGTATGCTCTGTAGATGGCAGCACTGTACATACATTGGACCTAAAGCTTAAGGACAGAACTCTGCAGAGGGGAAAATGAAAATGCTTGGTAGGTCCTTCAGAGTTACTTGTAGTGCAGCCCCTGGTTTCATAACCAGTCTCAGTGACCCATCTGTCAGTCTTCCTTTATGGCCAATAAATCCTCAGCCGCAGTTCTCACACTGTATTCCTTCACAGTCACCCAAACTGAAAGACAGCTTGACAGCAAGCTGAGCCATCATCAGAGAGCAGAGAAGAATCAATATTTTTCAAGAGTGACTCACATTTGGAGTCTTTATGTTCCATAATTTAGCAATTTCTGCTTTGTGAAATTTAATACACTTGATGAAGAATAACAGCTTAATTCTTACAAGGACAAAGTAAAATTTTGATACTGTATTGATACTGACATTTTTTTTTTTTTTTTTTTTTAGACAAACTGCAGAAGCTCGGAGCAACCAAACTTTAAAATATCTCTGGTGAACCTGAATTTAAGAAAAACAGGCTATGGTACATATTGTATTGTAACATAGCCTGTTTTTCATGAATTTAGGTTGATCATTCACTGAGTTTAGTGAAAAAAAATGCTTTTATTACACTGTCATTTAAACAGACCACTGTTTTCAAACCTTCACATCTGTACGAATCTTTGCATCAAAATAAAATTGCTCCTTAACATTCACCTGGATTCAGTGCATCCCTTTGAAGAAGAGGCAGAAGAAAAAAAATGTACCGAAGCCTAACACAGAATTAAATCAACAGGCCACTGCTTTCACTTATTGTGCTACATTCATGCATTGTGCTAATCTTTATAAATTAATCTTAGCAGACAGATAATACATCATTTTTCACCTCCATTCATTGTACCTGCATGATGGATGTTAATGATAATAAAACTTATAGTAGAGTCATCTACAACTGTGCTGTGTGCTCTCTTTTTCCTCGGCAATGTTTTGCATACAGCGCAAGCTTTGAAAAAATATCAGTGTGTTGAGCATTTTCCTGAAACATTCGTTTCTCTCCGTGTTTAATGGACGCACATCTTTAGGCAAATGGAATGTGATTGTGTTGGTGATTTCAGTGCATCTTTTTGAGCTGCATGGATGTGTTGCAGAGCTAGCTGCTTTTATGGACGTCTGAGCTAGTGTTGGATGATTCATGTTAGCAACCATTACATTGTTTTTGTCACTGTTTGCATATGATTTTGTCTTGGTTAATGTCACTTGCACTAAATCCGAATGATTTCCAACCAGCGGATGATGATCTGCTTTGAGGCAAAGCTGTTCACCTTGTGCTGTGCCAGACATTCGGATTTTGTTATATATCATTCAATGTGCACCATATTGCCAAAGGTATTCACTCACCCATCAAAGACATTGACTCTAGAGCAGTGGAGACGCGTTCTCTGGAGTGACGAGTCCCATTTCTCAGTCTGGCAATCTGATGGGCGAGTCTGGGTTTGGCGGTTGCCAAGAGAACGGTACTTGTGTGACTGTAATGTGCCAAGTGTAAAGTTTGGTGGATGGGGGGGGGGGGGGGATTATGGTGGGGGGTTGTTTTTCAGGAGCTCGGCTGCTTCAGCATATCAAGACATTTTGGACTGTTTCATGCTCCCAACTTTGTGGGAGCAGTTTGGGGAGGGCCCCTTCCTGTTCCAACGTGACTGCACACCAGTGCACAAAGCAAGGTCCATAAAGACATGGATGAGTGAGTTTGGTGTGGAAGAACTTGACTGGCCTGCACAGAGTCCTGACCTCAACCTGACACAACACCTTTGGGATGAATTAGAGTGGAGACCACAAGCCAGGTCTTCTCATTCAACATCAGTGTCTGACCTCCGAAATGTGCTTCTGGAAGAATGATCAAACACACTCCTAAACCTTGTGGAAAGCCTTTCCAGAAGGACTGAAGCTGTTATAGCTGCAAAGGATGGACCAACATCATATTAAACTCTGGCTTAAGAATGGGATGTCACTCACGCGTGTGAAAGCAGATGACCAAATACTTTTGGCATTATAGTGTCTGTTGCTTGTCCGGGCTAGTCCAGGAAACAGTCTTTCTTGAAATCTTTTAGGACATATAAATGATAAGCTGGCATGCAAACTTATCACCATCATCGCTGCCTGTCAAGCCAGCTGCCACACAGGATGGATACACTGCACTGTACTGTTAGCAAAATCAGTCACACACACAGAGAGAGAGTGAACTCTATGATCAGGTGTATAAACCAGCCTAAACTTGTTTATTCTAAAGTAGTCTTTTAAGAATTTACTTCTCACCAATAATTTATTTAAAAAATCATTTCATAATAATTAACATGGATGTTGGGTAAATTGCTGATTCTAAATTCATTTATTTTATTGTGAATCACATTGAGTTTATATGCTACTACAAACAATGATCTTTATTTTCTCATTAGGCCTTCCCTTCTAGCATCGGAGTAATTAAGTATTTGTTTACTAAGCCCTTAGCAGCCATCTAGTTCTTTAGCCCAAGCAGAAATGCTGACTTAATGGAAATAATAAAAATATTTTAAGGTCAAGTTTCTGAAAAAAAAATGCTTATCTCGCCACAGGTGAACAATCATATTTTGCCCTATGCTGACTTCTTTGTGTTGCTTTGTATTGACACATCACTCCCACACAGGTAGTACATCAATAAGTAACAGGAATGGTTAAAGTTGCAGTCCTCCTGTGACCTGAGACCTTTAGTTAGTCTGAACAGCCTTCATTAATCCACGTATGAATTTTGATGCTGATTTTTCACATCCTCACTTTTCATTTGAATTCATTAGCTAGCTACTAGTGGTGTGGGTATATGAATGGAAATACCGGCCAGCCCACCACTTTGATTCTCGCTGTAATGTTTTTGACACCCCTTTCTCCAAAAGGTTTTGGCCACTGTGTAGAATATTAAACCATGTTCACAGCTCATATTTCAGTAAAAAAGTGCAACTGCAAAATAAACTGCAAAATTGATGCCAGGCACTTACGAGGAATTTATACTTCTGTGTTAAATCTACACCATAGCTACAGTGTACCCACAGACTCTTCCAAAACCCGATGCTGTATCCTGTGCTGTAATCTGACATGACCCTCCCTAGAAATGTAACTACACATTGATGTCCACCTTAAGAAATGGTCTCAGTGGAAGGGTGGTTGTTAAGAAGTCATTCTTAAAGAAGGGAAACAGGGAGAAAATGTTGAGGGATGCCAAATAGCACAAAAACTGTACTGAAAATCAGTGGCTGCAGGTCTTATGGAGTGATGGATATTGAATGTTTGCACATATTTCAGTAAATTTCTGCACCTATTTCCCATTTTCCTGGCAAAATATAAAGAATTGAACGGTGGCTCAGGACATTTACACTGTACTATAGGTGCAAAGAGTGAAATGAGCCACTGGCGAATGACAGTCTGAGATAATCACAATCACCAGAGAAGCAGCCAGACACACACCTTGTCACAGTGGTTGTTGATTTGTTTGGGTGCTTCACTCTCGCATGACTGGGTTTAGTTCCACAGTCTAATAATTCTTGGCTGGATTTTATTGCCTGAAGCAGAGTCAAAATGATCTTCACAGAGCCGACACTTTATTGGCAAACGCCAGGTAAAGCAACAGGCTACTTGAGGAAAATCTAATCAATACAAGGAATTCATCATATCTGACAACCTCAATGCACCAAATGCCACTCGAGGCACAGCTGTAGATATTATAAATATTGTTTTCCAGTTCCCTACATTTGAAACTCTTTCCTCTATATTGTAGATAAAATTACTGTTTGATTAGTCTTATAGGTCATTTCTGATTCAAACCTGTGTTTGAAATTATATAGTAAACTACCTCAAAATGTTTTGCAAGTTTAATTAAGGGGCGTCACCCTTTAAAATCTAGAGCTTTTCTTTAAGAAACCTCATCACATCGTCATCTGGTCCATTGCTCTCCAGAGCATCCTGCCAGTGATCTTCACCTACTCATGGTATACTGTTTGTTTGCCACCTTTACTGATAATTACTTGGTGATGAAGCATGTGGGCAGGAGATGTGAAATGGAGCCGAGTTTATTTTCTGTGCTTGATCTGTGTTTGTTGATGGAATTTGTGGCAGAGATTATGTTTCCTGTGGAGATTTAATCCACCAAACTATAAACTTTTTCACAGGGAAACTCCATGGCAGACTTTATGCTATGTTTTAATTCATTGTCTTAAAATCTGCAAATTTTATAGGTATACAGTGATAAATTTAATAAAGTTGGTCCTAAGGTGGTCTTGAGAGCTTGAAAAAAGAAGGCATCTGGACTTCTTTAAGTTCTTCAGTTCTAAAAACAAATGGTGGAGAGTCCCAGGTATTTAACCCCCAGTCGGGGTTGTCCACTTTGGAGATGGTCCTGAGGGTCACTGACTCACTATTGATCATGAGAGTCATCACATGACCCAAGCTGTGAAAAAAGGCATAGGTCATTACCATTAAGGGTTAAGGGTGAAACCAGATCCACTGTGAGACCTTGCCCCACCGTATCATGCGACCCATTGAGGCCACCTGAGGCAGGGTGTGAGTGCGGGTTGAAGTGCTTTGGAAAGGATCTCAAGACTGTATTGTACAGTAGGTGACTAATAACTGGTGTTGTAAGCCACCACCTCAGTTCACTTATGGTCATTCACAGTGGACATGCATAAATGGCCTCCTTAACTCTTCTTTTAGGCCACCTGTCTTCAAAATATGAACATTGGCATCCTCAAAAAAGTGTCCTTCATCTTTTAAATGCAGGTGTACAGCTGAATCGTGGCTCTTCTTTGTTGCATCATGCGTTTGTGGAGTGGTTCTTCGGTTTCTCCAGAGTAGAGGTCCGAGCACGCCTCGCTGCACTGCACAGCGTTCAGTGTGTTGTTTAGCTTTTTTTGGGGAGCTTTGTCCTTGGGATGAACCAGTTTTTGTCCAAGGGCTTTGCTGGGTCTGAAGTGCACTGAGAAGTCATGCTTGGAGAAAATTCTCCTGAATTTCTCCAACAAACCTGCTATATGAGGGGGGACAGTGTTGTTTCATTTATCATTCTGTTTCTCCCTAGTTGGTGAACTGAAGAAGCCTCTTGGATGAGAGGTGAAATGTCTTCACAAACTTAAAGAAGTCGGGTTGCCTTCTTTTTTTCAAGCACACAAGACTACTGCCACCTGGATGACTGAGAACCTTCACAGACATGTCCTAAAATTACAATATTAGTAAGAAATACATTACTGGTCATTATTTAATTTTCTGTTTCTTTAAAGTTTCTATTTGTTCTCCACCCACACTCTTTTAATGTGTATTGCTGCATTAGTGAAACCTTTGGGCACTTTCTCTGCAGCCAGCTTGTAACACATTTTGTATAAATTGGATGAACTCAAGCTCATCCTTGTCACATTTAGTTTTGCTGTAAGTCTTTCAGTCTTGATAAGAACAAATGAATCTCCTTCAGGTACATTCCAGTGGGACTTACATTTATGCTCATCCAGATGGGTTTTAATGAACTCAGAGTATTCAATTATAGGAGACAAAATGAAAGACTATGACTTCCAGCTATGCCCATGACAATCTATGCTGTTTGTTGGTATATGACAGCTTAGCAATTACATATGAACTCAAATGACAGGTAGCACTGAGGCTGTACAAAGGCAGGTTATTAAAAATGAAATACCAAGCACAATATCCCTGCATCACTCATGTCTGTCTCTCATGGTGCAAAACAGTTTAAAGTCCCCCTCAGGTCACTGCAAAAAA
>JAVDPK010017686.1:0-12233 GCA_034780415.1 Cichlasoma orientale | reverse complement strand
GTGTGTGTGTGTGTGTGTGTGTGTGTGTGTGTGTGTGTGTGTGTGTGTGTGTGTGTGTGTGTGTGTGTGTGGACTTGCCACAGGCTGACTGACAACTGACCAAAAGCTGACAGGAAGTCTCCAAGCACATCAACATTTAGAGATCATAATCAGCAGTGACTTCTGCGCCTCATAATGTTGTTGCTCACAGCTGTAACAAGTAGAAAGGCCGCCTTTGAATACTCGTGTAATCCGGGCGGGACTGTAACTCAGTACTGACAGCCAACAGATAATAGGAACCGATTTAAGGAGAAAGAATAAGTCATTAAACACGCAACATAGAAGAAGTGGTGTGTTGTGTTCTACGTTAAAGTTCTGCTGACTGAGGTGGGGGTGCGAAAAAAAAAAAAAAAGATGGCTGAGCAAATTCAAACACGAGCCTAAAAACGGCCACACGGACCCGCGCCCACTCCACCCAGCTACCAAACCCCCGCAAACAAAAAGCCTTTTCAGGCGTCTGAGCAGCGTCACGACGCATCGCGTCCGCAATCACCAAATCTATCACCTTCACCATAAACCGTGTCTAACAGGTATGGGAAGAAACATGGCAGCGTGACAAGATCTTACCAAATTAAGAGACGTCAACCTCGTCGGTGGTTCTTACTCCCAGAGAGGGGAAAAAGGCGATATCCTCCCGCTGTCAGTCAGCTTTAAACGCTCTGCGCGGCTTTGGTTAGAGATCTGATGCGGGCTCTGCGCTGCCGATGTTGTTATTCGGAGCAGCAGTGAAGCAGCTGTGAAAAGTTTTTTCCTGGAACCGTGGAAGCAGCAGGGTGGAGTCCGGAGGAATCTGTCGCACACCCACCCACATCGCGCGCAACGAGGCCCGAAAGGCGCTGACTCATTTTGAGCAGGAGCGCTCTCACGTTACTGAATAAAGATGGATCCCTGCAACACGCAGGCTCCGCCACCAGCGTGCACGTCTCCACACTGAGTGGAGTTTAAATGCGGATTTTCACTCCTTTCGCCTGATATAAGCTTTTATCATGTTTGCACTCCACTTTTACAAAATGAGGTACACAAGCCGGCGGACTTTCTCTCAGACTGATGCAGCCCAGCATGATGATGAAGTCAGGACTCAGATTCAGCATGAAAATACCTTTTATGTGCTCACTCTGCTCGTTAACTCATTCACGATTTAACACGAGGAAGATTTAAGGAAACTAGCAGCAGTTCTCCAGGCTTTCTGAAGGTCTTCCAAAGTTTGGACACTGGCTGCTTTGTCACTCATTTTCAGTCCCTGTTCCTGATCATTCACAGAGGGATGTTTTAATGTTTGTCAAGGAACTTAACACTGACCCATGAATCATTCAAACATTAAAAAAAGGGAAAAAAAAAAAAGCTCAAGGGACAAATCAGTGTCACATAACAGGCAACTTAACAAGGAACCAGTTTTAAATTGGTTCTGTGAAAGGTAGCACAGTCTGACAGGCACAAAGCAGCATTTTTGCAGTAACAGAGTGATCCTCAAAGAGTGAATGGCAGAAATCTTGGTGTATCTCTGCATAGTGTGCAGCGTGTCCTTAAGAGTGAGCGACCTGTTGGCCTATGGAGCTCCACTGTCAGATGTTTTACTTGTACAATGTGTGATGAGTTGGAACAGAAACTAACTTGGCTGTAGGTCAACCATCGCTGAGCTGATCAAACAAGAGGCACGACTTCCCTAACCACTCACCGTTCATGTGCAGTTTGTTTTCATCCATTGCCTCAGAAACGGTGTGGCCGTGTGCAAGTGGATGTTTGTGAGGTTGGGGGCTGCGTCATCTTTGAAGATTTGTTGGAAGGCTCGTCATTGAACTGCAGCACACTGAAATGTAATAACCATTCAGCCTAGATAGAAGCACATAGTACTTCTTAAAATTCATGAACAAAAGTTTCAAATTAAAGAATTGTCTGCAACACCTTGTAGAGCTTTGCCCAATGAATACTCATACATTCACAAGAGAACTGGCTGATTCAAAGATGTTTGCAGTTTTTGCTTCCCATATAATCAACTACTAGAAATTATAAGTCTTTTTTTTTTGTTGCTATTAATCTCATAATTCAACCACAAAGCGAAACGTGGAAACCTATCATGTAGCTGCTGAATGTGCACGATTGCTCTGTCAGATGTAAAACCCAACATGGCAATGTGGCCACTGCTCATTACAGTTCACAGCATCCAACAAGTATTTTTCAAATCAGAGTAAAGACATTTTTGTCAACATGGACAAAAAGTCAAAAATTGAAAATCTGCCGAAGTTTCGGTACTTTTTATAAAGCTTTGCGCACTGAATACTCAGACTGAGTTTCAAAAGAGTCAGCCTAGGAATAAGGAAGGAGTAGGGATCAATGGTGAACATCAATGTACAGTATTTATGGAAATTTTCAAAAAATTCATTAAAAAGAAAAATCAAAAAAGTAATAAAATCTGTCTTCCCGGTTTTGTAGCCTTAGCCAAAGAGTATTTGTGCCAAGTGTCAGAAGATTTCAAATATAAATGACTGAGGGGGGAATTTAGCAAAATGTTGATTGACGGACGGCTCGATATCGGATCAGCGCCGCTGTCAGGCCCGAGCACACCAGCTTAAAGTGAACTGATGTGGGATCTGAACTTCACTCTCTCAGCTGAAAGCACCTCAGCACCTTCCTTCCCTGGAAGATTCATTTTTGGCAACTGCTCAAAGCAACGAGGTGGTGCAAAGGAGTCACTCTGTGGTCACAAAATATTACAAAATACTCAAAAGTGTTTTTTATTTCATGACAAAAACATGATTTTTTTTCTAAAAATAAGAATTGGATTTGGATACATTTGAGGTAAACAGCGCAGGTGAGCAGAAGAAAACTTCTTATCGTTATTTATGAAATGACACTAAAATATCCAGAATTACATCTTATTACGACTGTACCTTCTTATTTGTCATGGTGAAATTTTTTTCAATTCATAATTACAAAAAGCTCACTCACTCTCACACACACACACACACAGTAAGCTGATCGTGTGAATCCGGGACCCGTGCACGCTTGCAGTGTTGTAATTTGTCACAATCATGTCACATATTTGAGGACGAGCTTCTTGGTGAGAGTGTATTTGGGCTGTGGCATTTGTTTGTAGTCAGAACATTTTATTTTGCTGACCTCCCTGTTCACACGTGTCAGGACAGTGAGGATATCATCCATCTCCTGGCTGCAAGGAAAACATCAGCGTTACTACAGACACATCTGGGATATTTGGAACATTTGAAAACACCCCGCCCACTTTGACCACACTCCTGAAAACACCAAAAGCAAACAGAGAGAAATGAACAGAGATTTTATGTATTTGATTCATCTTTAATGACTTTGGAGCCTCTGAAAATGGGGGCCTATGTATAAAAGTAGCTGTAATTTCAGTTGATGCAATACTTTTGTTAAACGCCTCGAACTATTCTGCATCACAGCTGTTTGGCTGAAAATCCACTGGAGTGGTGTACAGAAGCACAACTATAAAATTTGTGTCTCTGTCCAAAAATCTATGGACCTAACTGTATGTAACAGAGCTTACATTTAATAAAAAAAAAAAAATCTACTTTGTAGGAACTATGGCACTATGACCTTCCTATATGACAGAGGTAGTGTGGTCAAAGCTGTGTCAAAAAGAAACTAATTGTTTTAACTCACCTTTCTGCTGAACTTATCAGCTGCCTGCACAGCTCCTGGATGTAGATGGATCCTTCGATTGTGTGTCGAAATGACTTGCACTCTTCCACGGTGGCCATGCCCATCAGAAAGTCTGCTTGTGAAGGCACCGCCCCCTCGTATGGAGAGCCTGCATCTGCCTCCAGCCCTCCTTGATTTTCATTTTTGGCCTTGCTTGGCCTCAGGGTGATGGGAAAGAATCCTATCTGGTATTCTTTACCCTGACAGGCTTGAATGAAGAAGAGTTTGGGCTTCCCTGCCAAGGTCGGGGCTCGTCCACTTGTAAAGGGGGACGTCAGTTCTTTCAGGAACACTTTGGTCTCATCAGTGCCAAAGACACATCCCTTTTCTCCATGGGAAAGCACGCATACCACCTTAGATCAGAGGCAGACATATATTACATTATGCATTATACCAACATTGTTTCTAACGCTTTAAATTTACCTGCTGTTACAATCACAGAAACATGCAGGTGAAACATTCTATGCTGTGAACACTACATGGTGACAGTTTGAGAAATGTGCTGATCCTTGCTAAGAGCTTTATGAGAAGACTTGTACCGCATATCTGAGCAGTAAATGTGAAGCAGCAGCTCTTCACTAACAAAGGAAAAAAGAACTGAAATGCAACATTGACAAGTTGTGGTTGTGAAGTATTTGTAGGTCAGGCTTCTGGCTTTAGCCTCAGAGGTTGCTTTTACTCTCCACACATACATGACAGTGGTGCCAAAGGGGGTATTCCAAACTGTCAACACAAGCCTATCAAATATATTATATACAGTAGGGCAACTCTTAAGGTGTAAGAATCTACTCACCAAGGCGTCATCATTCACAAAATCCCTCGTACTAAGTTTTCTTATTTCATCTCTCATGCCTGCTGCAGTCAGGTTGTTGTGTATCTTCACTTTAAAGCCTAAGCGGGTGAACACTGTGTTCAGAGCATCTGTGTCACACAGAAACAAATGAAGATATATCAGCAGGTTGCATGGCGACCTGTCATTTATACATAAATAAGGTCATGTGACTGTTTAAAGATAACTATACCTGCATCCTTCTGAGTTCCTCCTCGATCTTTCATGTCTGATCCTTTGAAGATTTCATTGTTGAAGACCACACACAAGCCTCGAGGGTTATGAGTCAGAGTGTAGTATTCTGACTGCAGGACACAAACACAACAAACACACCATTCATAAATGTTACTGTTCTGACCAAAGAATGAATGAAAGCACGAGTCTGCGACTGGACTACCTGATCAGGATCGGAGGGTTGGCTCGGATCTGCATCAGAGTAAATTCCATGCTCGTCATCTGAAAAACAAAAGAATAATGAAAACTTGTATTTCTAATATGAGTATGATAAAAAAAAAAACATTAAAAAGCATGAGAGTGAGTACAGGAAGAAAGAGATACTTACAGCTGGGCTGAGTTTCGGTTACGGGCAGGAGCTCAGGGGTCTTCTGTGGGAACAAAAGAGTAACAGAAGTCATCAAACTGACACACTGCAGCACTAACTGCTTTTCAGAAACACACATTTACACACACACACACACACACACACACACCTGGTTATCCAGAGGAAACGTGAGCTCTTGCTGCTGGGGGACCCCTAAAATATTATAATCATTTGATGAAATGCACAGAAATACGTAATGTCAGGTACGCATGTGCTTGCATAATGAAGTGAATCTCGTACTTTTTGTGTATCTCTGTACAATGTTTGCCAGTTCACAATCCAGCTGTCGCAGTACTTCATGTAACAGATTTACATCTGTGTCTGATATATAATCGGATTTTTCCATTTCTGCGAACACATCCAGCGCTGTCTGGAATTAACAGAAGAGGTTTTTAGTTCACAGAGGCTCTGCAGCGTCAGCATGCATACAGCAATTTGTTCAGGTGCAAAAGACAAATCAATTTTAATTCGATACAGGAAGGTTGTATTTTAAGACATGCGGACAGTCATTGTTAATCAGACCCTGGGCACAGCCAAAGATGGCCACCAGAGTGTCCACCCCAAATAAGTGGCTCATGCTTTATGTGGGTCATCATCTTCTGCCACCAAATCCACCAGTCGATTTCCATTTGCATCAAATGCAAAGGAAGGATTACACTGGGGGTATTTACTGAGCCATATCAAGAATAATATTTCATAGGGAAATAAAAAACAAAATCAAAATTATGATGAACGACGCTGAAGTACAAAAGAAAAATATGAAAATAGATATTTGAGCCATAGAAACGGACACCAAATTATGTTTGAAAGCTCGTGCAAACAAAATAAAACAAATATTTATGAAACAAGAAATTTTTTTAATTTGCAAATATCAGTGACGGTCTTAAAAATCCTGTATCTGCTGGGCTCTACTACATGCAAAACAAATACAAATCTTTTTTTTTCCGAAGACTCTGAGAATGAGTTATTTTGCGCTAACCAACAGACTATTCAGTAAACTACGCGTTTCTATATGACTGATCTCAGCTTGGCACTGATTGGATTTGGATGACTTGAATTTCCAGTTAACTATGCTTTGAAGCTGTCAGGTGTGTCGCTAGTGCTTAAGGTTCAGTACAAAAGCAGAAATGGAAAGGTGAACTCGTGTGTTCTCACCTGGCACATTTCCAGTTGTCTCCTGCCCACCTTGTCGGTCAGTTGAAACTTCAGCGCTTTGAGATTCTCTTGAGTCAAATCATCATATATGCAAAACAGCATCTTCCTGATGGTCAGAGCAAAAGAGTAACAAGACTGACAGAGAAAAACTTTTTGGTATTACTACTATTACTATATACTATGCTGTATTATTAAAGTACAAATCTGAATGCCTTTACCTGTAGTCTGAAAGGACAGGAGTAGCATCTGTTTCGTTTGATAGTCTGCTGTCTGTCTCCAGGACCTTGAGGAGGTCTGATCGATGGATGGTGTGGAGCAGCTCCTTGAGGAACACATCATTCAGCACACCCTTTTCCTCTAATCTCACGAACAGCTCTCTGGCATCCCTAATCTGCAGGAGAAAAAAATAAACTCTTTAGAGAATCTACATCTGAACATGAATCTCTCTGGGGCATCACACTGTCAGCCTATTCAGTGACACATGCCGATAAAACAAGTGCAAATACAGTAGAAAATATGTGGCGCTCACCCCCTCCAGACGCTTCCTGGGGACAACATCACAACATAAGAAGCAAAGTTCTGCCACTTCAGAAGAGTTCAGGTCCTGATCTATGCGGGACAAGGTCTGCCTGTCCATTACGGCCTGGTGCTCAGCTCACAGCAAGTCGCAGCTTTTATTGCTACCAGAAAAGATGTGTGCATGTGTTGAAGGAGCCAAAATGAAAGTATGCAAAACGTCATGTGTCACAAACAAGCAACTCCAAATGAAGGACTTAAGATCACAGCTAGAATGCTAAAAAATAATAATAATAGTATCACACCATACAGGCTTACATGGATAACAGTGAGATATCTGCTGGCCTGTTCTGTAGCCACAACTTTCCTCACAGAGATATTCTGTCTTCATAAAGCCACCCACCGCCTCAGACAGGCAGCTGTTGACTAATTTATGATTAACTGACACTGTGCTTTAGATTTAGGACACCTCATCTGTGACCATCCAATGACTCACAACATTTAAAATTTCCTTAAAACTGCTTCTGAAAGCCCGCTTTTATTAACAGTTTTTTAAATGCCATTCAGACCTTTACTGCTCACCTTTTTCCTGTCGTTTTCCCTTTTCGATTCTTGTGGTTACAAAGTTAAAGTAATGCTCAAAGTTTTTTTTATACTTCCTGTTCTAGCATTTACGGCGATGTTCATGGTTTAAGATGTCGCCACTCAAACGACAAATCACGTCAGTTTCGTCTCGACAAAATTTTCGTTACGTATTTTGAAAAGTTTTAACTAAACCCCGGGCAGCACTACAAAATACAGTAAATCAGGTTAACGTGACCTCCCAGCCTAACTTTCCTGTTTCATAACGTAGCCCAAAGGTAACACCTTTAGTCCACGTCAGGTGAGTTAAACAACTTACCGCTGCTGCCGCTCGAAGCCCTGAAGCGAAAAGACGATTTTTCTAAAAGTAAAAACTTTTCAGGAGCGAAAACGTCCCAAAACAAGTTTCAGTCGCTGTTATTCCGCCTCAGTCAGAGTCGCAGGCGGTCCCTTTCGCTTTCAGCAGAAGTGCGTAATGAAGTGCTGTGACGCACCGGGTGGGTGCTGGCTGGGAGTGCATTTAAAAAATAAAAGCCACATTCGCTAAGAGCACAGCGTCTGTGACCTGACCAAGTCATTTTCACTTTCGATTACTCCACCTGACTGTCCCGAGCCCAACTACAGCTCACGCTGACACACATTTCATAATAAAATCTTTGTTTTTAGCATTGTAAACTTTTATTTTGAAGACCCACTGTCTCTTTTTTTTTTTATGTCGACAGAAGGCTTTGCCCAAACACAAGTAAGCCAAACTACAGAAAATGTGTTAAACAAACCAGTTTTATTTAGTTCTCTCCGTGAAAGCTCACAAAGTCTCAGCTCTGAAAGTTTCTGCTCCTCTCCACTAATCACTCAGAATAAAAACAGAAGCACTTTCTAAATGTCTGCGTAAGCTGCACTCATGAATAAGCTAAAAACATAAAACTTATAAGGAGACAGTTTGCGGGCATGTGACTAGAGCGACTGAGCCTCTGGGTTTGGTTGAGGAGGACAGGAAGAGACGAAAGGGGTGAAGTACTGTCTGGCAAACAGGAAGACATCGTCTGGTTTCCTCAACAAGAGCAACTGCAGGAAGTCAGATATTAGTGCTCGAATCTGTGGGTGCTGGCTCAGATATGAGGAGTGGTCCGCCTTTAGCTCCTCCTGCCACAACAAGACATAAACACACATTCATACTCTGCTCAAATGGTCAGCAGGGTAAGATGAGCCTAGTATTAAGTGAGCAATGACCTTTCTGTCCAGGAACTCAGAGCGCATCTGCATGTCTTCCTCCCACACAAGTGGGATCTTCTTGAAATCTACTATATAAACACAAATAAACAACAGTGACTGTTTCGTCAGAATGCCTGTTTTGTGTGTGTCTGTGAGTGTGTGTTACCTTTTTCTGTCTTTGATGGCAGCTCCAGAAGCCTCATGATGACAGGTGACCCCACCTGATCTCTGCTGGCCAGATGCCTGATGAGAGAAAATAATGAGGTAAATTAAAGGCTCTGGTTTTAATACAAAGTGATGTAGACACCATAAACAAAACTTTTTTGCTCTTCAGAGGCTGGCTTTGGTTAAACCTGAAAGGCTGCTTGATCCCCATACAATATCCCCATGATATTGTTAGGGGTTAAAGGTCAATCAGAGGTCAAAGTTTAGGGCCTTTAAAAATGTATGGACATAACTGTTGTAATACAACATAACTGTAGATACAGCTCAGTTTCCTCTTCATAGAAACCAGGATTTCACAAACTGCTGTCCCATTGATCAGGCATTGCTTGAAGCCCTCATAGGCTCCTGAAATTAAATACCTGCAGCAATATCATAATCATAATATCATAGAGAACACTGATTAGGCATCCCCAAATTTATTCTGCAGCTTCTGCAAATGTGTGCAGCCGCAAAGCAACAGCTTTGAGTTTTATGAATAAGAATAAAATATATTACACAAATATAACAACTCTTCTCATCCTTCTGTCTGCAGCTCATTATAACTACAATGACTTTAAACAGACATAAAGACACGTACACATCACAACGGATTATAAATTTAACATTTTAAAACCCAATAGTGTCTCATTTACAGCACTGCTGTCATGATCTTGGGCCTTTGACCCAGTGTTTCCTGTTCTGGGTGGTTAGCACTGTTGCCTCACAGCAGGAAGGTCTGGGTTCGGATCCACCTCGGCCCGGGCCTTCCTGTGTGGAGTTTGCATGTTCTCCCCGTGTTTGTGTGGGTTTTCTCCAGGTGCTCTGGCTTCCTCCCACAGCCCAAAGACATGCAGTTAGTGAAGTTGGGTAAATTAGTGATTCTAAATTGCTCATAGGTGTGCGATGTGTAGTTTAGTTTCCCTCAGTCTACCTGCCTGCGTTTATCAAGTCATTTCCTGTTTCATTTCGCCAATCCCTTGCAGTGTGTGCATTGTGTTCAGTTTTGCTTCCCTTGTCTCATTAGTTCCATCCTGTTCACCTGTGTCTTCTTCTCCTCAGCCATCTCTACTTCCCCTGATTACCCTGTGTGTGTATTTTAGCCCTCAGTTTTCTTCAGTTCTTTGTTGTGTCCTCATTGTTGGCTTCTCTGCCAGTTGTGCGCTCTCTAATTTAGTCCTGTGTCTAAGTTTACAGTTTGTTTGCTCCTGACCTGCTTTTCTGTAGCCTTTGTTAACTTTGACGGTTGCTGCAAATAAAACTGCATTTTAAGTTTGAGCTTTGCCTCCTGAGTCTGTAATTTGGGTCCTCTTCCTAACTGCCTCTCAGCACACATGACAGCTGCATTACTTTGCAAGCTTTAAATAAAGTATCAGCGCTGTGTGAGCTTATCAGTAATGTATGGTACTGTAACACACTGAGGACCTTTGGGTAATGTAAGTAAAGCGTAAGGCAAAAAACCCACAATGATTACTGAAGCTATGTTAAGCCATCCATTCTCACCCATTCATACAAACACTTCTTTCTATGCCTAAGTGCCTTCTATCTAACATCCGCACACATTCAAACTCCAATCAGTGCATCGGAGAGGAACTTGGGGTGATATCTTGCCCGGGGATACAGACCGGAGCAGCCAAGAATTGCACCACCAACCTGCTCTGCCTCCTGAGCTACAACCATCCCTCAACTCTTTAGTGAAAACTCTTTATGATGACAAGGATACAGAAAGAAAAATGAACCTTGAGTTTAAGGAAAGCATCAGAAACTATGCATGAATCCTGTTGTGCAGGTATCTCTGTCACTACCAGCAATTCTAAACTTGTGGTCAATACTGCACGGGATCATCCCTGTTTTCTATTTGAATTACAGTACGCTTATTTCAACTCAAAACAAAGTATACTACATTAGCTGCTGTTATACTTTGGACCCATAGTTGTGAAGGATTGCTGGTTCCCAGGTTAGGAGTTTACAGAGCTATGATACTTTTGTTGAGCTTACCCATCATCCAGGTAGTAGCACTGCCAGGTACTGGGGCTGCCTTCCATGGAGTGAATAATCCTCTCCACCCCAAAGACCTCCAGGAGCTCAGCCCCGACCTCCAGCTGCTTCTGACCCAGCTCTCTCTGAGCACAAAAGAGGAATCAATCACAGCTCAGTATTCAAAGAAGTCACTGATGGACTGAGATGTCTTACACAGGTGTAATGACTTACAAAGGAGGTGTGGATGATGTGTAATCCTTGGTCTAAGGAGACAAAGGTCATGTTTTCCGGCACCTTCTTCCTCAGAGCCATCAGACGCATCAGCAGCAGGCTGGAGCCCTCAGTTACCAGCCCTCTCAGGACAGGCATGGGATAGGAAATGCTCTCCTCTGTCACCTCCTGCACAAAAAAATGACACCTTACAGTTAATTCACAACCGCAAGGAAGAATTTTATGAATGATGGTGTAACTCTTGCAAAAAGAGTCCAGGAAGCAGCTCTTTGAGGCCGTGATACTGTTTTGTTAGTATTTTAGAGAGCTGACTCTGGAAGCAGTGGTCATCTTACTTCTCCCACAGTCGTAACCTTATGGATCACCATCCACCCCTCGCGCTGCACCATGTGACACCTCTTATCCACACTGTGGCCCTCGAGCTGAGGAAGAGAAGGTACAGTGCTTTCACTGAGTGCAACTGCTGAGCCAAGGGATTTTAAAAAAGAAGCAATGACTCACTTTGACATACTCATGGTGATCTTCCTCCAGCACCTCCAGGTCAGTAGTTAGGTAGGCTTAAGACAGAGTAAAAGGTATGAAGAGGAGCACTGATGCACGTCAATAGGAAATGATAGCGATCAGTTTGTCCTTTCAGCCTCTGCTTACTCTCACCTGTCACTGTTGTCCCACAGGGGCAGTCATCAATGGCTCCTTGGCTCTGAGCATGCACCATCATACATGGCTGCTCTCTACGGGCGAACTCCACCTCGGCATTGAACTCCCCCAGGTCTCTGCCCCCCTCTGACACGGTCACTAGCGAGTCTGCAAACACACACTTCTGCAGCTCTGCAGGCTCTGAGAAATGAAGGCACACAGACAGTTACGTCAAAGTGGACACTTTCGCAAATCTCGTTTTCTTGTTTTTAAATGATCTGCTAACATGAACGTCCTTTCAAACTGCAGCAGCTCTGGATGTGGCAGCAGGTAGCTTTTGAAGCCTAAATTAGACGTGAACTCACCAATGCTGGACAGGAAGGTGACAGCTGCGTCAGAGGCTGTCAGCTCCTGTCCGTGTTCAGCTCCTTCAGTCCCCGCTACATAACCGAGAGCAGTCTGGTCATCCAGCGCGGCTTCCATCCGTAACCTTCCTAAAGTGCTAGCTTTCTGCTACTATTGCTTATGTTAACGGGTCAGTTTTGACCCATGTCTTAAATCAGCCAAAAAAAT
>JAVDPK010017685.1:0-12233 GCA_034780415.1 Cichlasoma orientale | reverse complement strand
CACACACACACACACACACACACACACACACACACACACACACACACACACACACACACACACACACACAGATCTTGTGGAACATCTCTGCTTCCGATTTTTTGATTTCTGTTCCAAGTGAACTGAAGCAGAACTGCTCTCCGTTTGGTAATCAATTGCGCGCTCACAGAGATGCAGTTCTCTTTCCACCCACATCCTCCTACGCAACACAAACACACACACACACACACACACAGAGCAGCAGCAGCAGCGTGCGCATGCATACACACTTCATTTCAACTCCCTGGTGTGCTGAGAAGATTGGCTGCAGAAAGACTCGACAACGACACCTCCCACACCGAAACATGCAAGTGAACAGCATGCACATGAGCACACAGACACCCACAATCGCACGATTAACAGAAACACACACTCCCTGAGGCATTACATATGAGTTTCACCGCGCCCTCTGACATCTTAGAGTGTTCACTGTCTGGCCTAACACTTTCTGAGTCTGAGGAACTCTTACAATCGATATTATATAACAGCAAAGTAAAGTATGGCTGTCACTCAGATGCATATTTGTGTTTTACTAAAGCTGGAAAAACTGGCCAAAGGAAAGATGTAAAAAAAAACACTGATTCAAAATGAAAAATGATTCACTTTGATTTCAAACTGTTCACTGAATCCACTGATCCCATCTGCAGCTCTGCAAAATGCTTCAGTCTGTGCAACAAAGAGACATGCGAGGAGTCAGTTTCAGTATCTGGAAGCCAAGTGGGAAGTCTGATTCTGACAGTGTGTGTTTGTGTGTTTGTGTATGTGTGTGGGTGCGCATGTGCGTGTGTATGCTGCGTGACGGCCCAGTTTTCCCCCTGTCCTGTCACGCTGTCCAAGAGACGTGAGCGCTGGACGTTATAATCTGCGACAGGGTTGAGTGTTTGTTTCCTTAGCAAGAAAAAACACACAAAAAAAAGTGATTGGAAGTCAGATGGGGAAAGGAAAGTGAAATAAGATGGTATGAGGCAAGTGGCCGGAAGGCTCCACACACTAATACGCACTCTTTCAAACCACAAAAGCTTTTCCGAGCCACTAATTCATTTTACAAAGCTGGTTGTGCACTAATTCCCGTAATTAGAAAGACTGAGGGGAGGAGAAAGGCAGGAAAAAGCACTGTGCTGCAAATACTGTTGTTACCAGATGTTTTTCTTTTTACACTACCATTCACACACACACACACACTCCTCTAAACACATATGTCATTTAAGGTTCCAGGTAGGGGAAGGATGCCACCTAAATACACATTCCTCACACTAACACACCTTTCCTGGAGGAGATAAGTCTAGCAAGCAGCTCGCTGAGGTTGGCCCGGGAGTCTGCATCCTCCTCAGCCAGAGGAAGAGCTTTGAGCTGTGGAGCAGAGCGGCTGTGTCGGAGGTGGAGATCTCCCAAGGTGTGGGTGTCAGCCTCAAGGAGAGCTACTCGAAACAGACAACAAGAGCAGGGTCAGGAATGAAAACTCACTATGATGCCAAGGAAGGCGCTTGCGACTTTTACCTTCAGAGAGTGCGGAGATTGGGCGCTGGCCCTCGTCTAACGGCTGGGAGGAGAAGGGGAGTCCCAAACAGCTCACACACAGGACTGCCAGCACGACACACACACACAGCCCAGCAGTCATCTGAAACACAGAGAGCGATGGGAGAGGAGCAAACAGAAGTTTAATAAGAAGGAATCTGACACGCAGTCCAGAGTGAAAAACGACAACTCGGACCATCTGCCAGACAAGCGCTCTTTCACAGCCTGCAATCACTCTGACTCGACGCATTAATCAGGGCAGCATATTCACACGGTCACCCGCACGCAACGATTCAGCATCGGTCATACTAGATGGCTGGGGGGGGGGGGGGGTAGATATCATGAATGCAATTTCAGCAGGTGAAACTGACTCGATTTCCACTGCAGGAAGAAAAATGTCCACTTTGCTTTTGGGAAGCATCTCTGGAAATTTTTTTTATAAAATAAGATTTTGTCAGAATGAATTCTTTTTCATCTAACTGTACAAATGAAAGGAAAAATGTAATTAACAAACTCCTGTAATTAACACTTTCAAAGAATAAAATATTGGCATAAAACTGGCACATTTCATCCTCCTCGGCTCACTTTTTGTCTGTTTCAGTGCAGCCTCTGTGTTTGAATCCCTAAATGGTTATAAAGTTAAAAAAAAAAAGAAAAAAGAAAGACAAAAAGATTCTTAGCTTTAAATCTGTCTCATTAAATCCTCCAATCTCTAGCCTGTCCTGTAATAAAGCAAATAAAGTGGCATCCTTACCTTGAGAAAAGATCTTCAGCGTGTTAGCGGAGTGTGTGAGAGAGGAGAGCACTTCTCCGTTGAGTGGGAAGGATGCCCCTTTTATACTCCCTGCTCAGCGCCCTCAGAGTGTGTGTCTGCGTGTGCGTGTTTTGCCTGAGTGTGCATCCTGTGTATTCCTCGGTGTGTTTGCGGGCCGTGTGTGAGCGCGCTCATTACAGCCTCGGCAAAACGACGGCGTGCTTCACTTTTACTGTCTGTTTGCTTATCATAAAACTCCATATCGAGAGCTGCCTGTTCGACACGCATTAACGCTGGGTTTTGTGTGTGTGTGTGTGTGTGTGTGTGTAATCGTGTCTCTGTGTACCTTGCATATAATATTGAATCACTGATCATTTTTAAAGCCTCAAACTTTTAAATATTAAAAAGTTCCTCATTTTTCGCTGTAGCTCAGTGTATCTTTATTTAGTGTGTGTGTGTGTGTGGGGGGGGGGCTGTTTAGCCAGGCATGCGTAGGTGTGAGTGTTTGCGCACAACCCACATATGTGTTAGATGTCAGTGCTTTCTTAAAAAGTGGGTGGAAGCTCAAATGAGAATCTTCAGTTTTGCTCATTTAACAGGTGACTGATCTTGAAGTGAGACATCCTCACCATCCACCTGCTGTCTCTCTCCCCCCCGTCTCTGCTCCTCTAACCACGCAGGATTAGCCCGCCTCATTGATCACGCAGGTGCAAATCAGTTGACTGCTATTGATCAGCTGTTATGGGTTAACATTTTTATTAGTGAGGCTGGTGCTGGTGGAGGAGACCTGAGAGCTGGAGCTGTTTTTTACCTGCTGAGATAACGCAGCGTCAATGAGGCTGTTAAATAAGGTTAACGTGCACAATGGAAGCACACAAGATGAACGCAGATGTCCTTTTCTTGCCGATAGTCTAATTAGGAGAAATGGCAGGTCTGAAATGGAGAGGAGTTTAAAGCTGTACTTCACGTATCAGTATTTCAAAGTAACCACAGTTTACAGTGTGCTGACATCCCATGAAATGTGGATTAATTGCTTGCTTGCTGCCAAATAACTGAAAAACAATCATAAATACAAGTGACACCACACCAGTGCAGATAAAGAACCTCTTTAAAGGCGCCATCCACTGTCCAAAAGATGCAGATGTTAAATGTACACCTTAAATTCTTCAGTCATATATGAATATCTGCAGTTTACATGCATATACGGACATGCAGAGCTGGCTGCATTTAAGCCACATGTAAAAACATGAACTTTTAAACAGTTTGAACTGCTGCAGTATTTTATTCACACTTAATATCATCAAATGATGTTCATATCACTATTTTTGCTAAACTATTTTTATTAAATAGGAAAGGTTTGTAAAATATGTAAAGCTGCACCAGATAATGCCTTACATCATCAATGTCTGACATCACTCGTAGCATCAAAGACCCTGGTTTTGGAATCTATTTGGTGGCGTGAGTTCATTCTGGGACCTCCAAACCTTTTATGTGCATTCATTTTTATAAGGAGGAGAGAGCAGCAGCAGTGAGAAGCCAGCACAGAACATCAGGCATCACAGCATATATGACACATGAAAGGGGAGATGGGCTGGAGGTGGGCTGTAAAGCAGCTTGCAGATGCACAGTAACTGTGGACAGGCTAAAGCGGCCAAAATAAAGGGGCGTAAACGGAGCCATCGGCCGACGTGTGCCGGCACTGAGATCAGCTGAACCGCCGGATTGCAGCTGAGCCTCCAAGAACCAACATCATGCTTGATTTAACATCTCAAAATCCAGTTCAGTCAGCACCTCTGGCTGCCAGTTGCCAAACTCCCAGCCACCACACAGGAACAATGAGTCTCTGTCAATCACATCACCTCCCCCTGACATTTTTTTTTTTTTTATTTTCACATTCATGCTTTTGCTTCGCTCTGCTCGTCTTTTTCACTCACTGAAGATCCTGTAACATTTTCTCCAGGCACCATCAGAAGGCACGAGTGTAGGAGGTGAGGCTACGGACGTTCAAATTAGAATTAATTAACCATGCGGTGTGGGAGGCGTGCATGTGTGTGAAATGTGTGTGTCTGGGAAGTTTTGTCTGAGGCGTTTGCTTTTGGGCATCTCTTCTTGGTCTGTATGGGTGCGCATCCGAATTTGAGATGCGGACTGGCGGCAGCCTGTTGATCACTCTCTCGTTTCAGTGTAAGTGAGCAGAAATTCCCCACTTCATAAGCAGAGTGTCTACCTGCAGCACACACCTGGCCTGACAGGTTGACGGATTTAACTGATGACATTGAAGGAGATTTCCAGAAGTAACCATTCTAAAGCATCTAATTATGGAGACAGATAGCAGAGACCCCATGCCGGGGGTATTTGCTACTGCTTTGGTATATAGTTAGTAAACACACTAAATAATGCATAGATCTATTAATGCATCTGTCTCAGTAGCATTGTGCTGCACTCAAACAAGCGCCTCAGACCAGTCAGGATGGCTTATTAAATGGCTTACATATTTACACACATATTGTTTTGTTACACATTTTTGGGTTGATGGCTTGCTGTGTTTTGAATACAATAAAAAATAAGCGACAAAAGTGCACTCATGCAGTCTCTCCATGGTGATGCAAATGCTTGAAGACATGCATTTCTTCACTTTCCAATAATAGTGGCTCCTAAGCTAGAATGGCCAACTGTGGATTGACTGGACATAGATTAAACCAGACGAGCTGTTTGGAAACAAGCTTCTGAGGAAATAGAGATGAAAACAATAGAACTAAAAGTTTAACAAATGTGGGATATTTATAAAGTCAGCGAGTGAGTGACATCTGTGAGCTCAGTAATAATTCGTGAATACGCTTTCTTGCCATAATCACACAGCCTTAAACGTAATACAATAAAGTGAGCCTTTTGTCCCAAAAGACCAACAAAAGGCCAAATGGAAACAAAACCAGTGCCCAAAACAAGCAACAGTAGCCTGAGATCAACCAGGAGAACCACTAAAGATGAGCGGACGATCTGAGAGGCGGGACTCAGACTCAGAGGAGTTTCCATAGGTGGAAACAAGCTGAGAAATCCAACTAATTAGAAAAGAAAATAACTAAAAGACAATTAATTAACACGACAGGAACCTAAAACAGCGGGGGCTGTAACGCACCCAGACAGAAGGTAGATAAGCTTTGATGAATGAATGACGTCTTCAGCTGCTGTTGTGAGGCTATGACCTGAGTACAAATAACAAATTTCAGGCTATATTTAGCAACATTTTTTTTGCTGTTACCATGACCATGAAAAACTGGAATTATTTGCTTGCATGGTTAAGATGTAAACAGGTACGAGAGGTCACTTACATGCAAAAGTATAATTTATTCTGCAATATAGATAAGACCCCACCTTTAGCGCGCTAAAAATAACTGTTCCAACTGTACGTAACCAGAGCAACAGAACTAATGTCTGACATAAGTAGCCATTTTCAAGTCCTTCAGTTCCTTCAGCAGCAAACAGTCAGATTGAGGCACTACTCAAGGGTAAAAATACTCCAAAATCTTCTCCAGTTACATCATCAGTGTCGTTGTTCTCCCAGGTGTTACAGTCGCACTAAATACTCATAAATTTACATTAATTAGTGTGCAATTATGTCTCAACAAATTGATGCATTCTCATAAACTTTGAATTAATCCATTAAAAATACATAGGTGCGGACACCGGTTTGTGGAAGCCGCTATGTAGCACCGTCATCTTGAACACAGTGGCTGAGATGGACATCGGCGTCCCGCCTGATCGCGTTTTATGTATGTGGCTAGAGACTGGTCCAGATACATGCAGTTAGTGGGGTTAGGTTAATTGGTGACTCTAAATTGGCCATAGGTGTGTCTGTGTTAGCCCTGTGACAGACTGTGACCTCTCCAGAGTGTAGTCTGCCTCTTGCCCTATGCCAGCTGTAGTATAGGGATTACAATAAAAAACAATTGAAAACAATTGATTCAAACTGTTTTTGAGAAAATGGTAGCTCGTGAAAATAAAGCGCCTATTCTTTGTGTTCGTACGCATCAACCCTTCTTACTAACTTCTTTAGCTTCTCTCTGTATCTCGTGCTGCCGATCTTCTCACAGGTCGTATGGATGGGTTTTTTTCAGCGCTCATTACCTGATGGCACTTATCATTGTTTTGGTTTTGTGTGGACGACAACATGGTGGCGACTACCCAAAATGCATTGCCATTCCCAAGCTCTCTTCACACCTTGGCACCCTAGGGACTCACATGATCACAGGGAGGGTCACTGGCATTCGAATTATATAATCTAAATACGTGGGATTCAACCATCACCCTGTATACCTGAAGAAGCTTCTCAGGTGCGAGGTGAAACATCTTTATGAACCTAAAAAGAAGTCCAGTTCGAATGCTACCATGAGCTGGATGACTGGGAACCTACAGAGACATTCGTTTAGCGTGTCATCTATGAATGTGAATCATAGCTTCTCATCTCTTATGCTTTCTGCAAAAAAAACATGGTCAACTATTGCTTTAAAATGTGAAAATAATACAATAAACTGCAACTTGTCATAAGCAGCACTTCTCAGTAACCCTCTGCGTGTTGTGACTTAAAGCTACAACCTCGGCTCGAGCGCAGAGCAACACAACAACACAGCAACCACCCACTGGTCTGTGCCTGCAGGTTTGCTCTAAAACGGTTTAAGCACACATACTCTTACATTATGGATGAATGCTCTGTGCTGGTGGTCCAGCAGCACTCGAGTCTCAATGAATTCAGGTTCAAGCGCAGTGTGAAAAAGGCACCTGGACACTCGACTGTTTTCACGCAAGGAAGGAGCCCCCACGTTCCCATTTACACACCTACACACACATACCTGGAAGGGGGGCAATGGCTAAAGAATTATTTAAGCCTGTATCCATTGCAAACTTAGCAAGGGATAATAAAAACTCATTTCTCACGGTTCTTATGCAGATTACCAATGTTTCCTTCAATCTCATTGTTAAATTACTGCACATGTTAAGAAGCCTGGTTTTCAATTTCATATATTCAAATCAATTCATTTTCATAGAAATCTAAAGGGGGGGGGGGTAAAATGGAAAGGTTATTAAAACAGAGATTTTATTCATCTCTTTGCTGGATGGGTAGGATTCATTTCTACACATGAAGCTGTTCCATTTTCTTCGCCGGGCTGTAGGCGACGTCTCCTGTGAATGAATCTCCCGGGAGATCGAGCGCCGGCACGGACAGGACAGGGAGACCTATTACACCCCGTGATTCCCATCAATTGTTCTGACAGATGGGTTGATGAGACTGAACTCATCTCACTGCAGCAATGGACCTACAGTGATAGACATGGTCGCACATATTATCACGTGCAAATTGCTCAAATATTCACGCTGTTAAGGTTTTTGCGCCACGTTACGTCTCCCGTCTCGTGTGACGGAGACAGGAATGCTTTAGGTGGAGGAAATTAATGCTGCAATATAGCAAATATCTAATTTCTTTTTGATTGCCCTCTCTGTGTGCTGTTCGCTTTTCTTAAAGGAATCGAACTGACCGCAGGAGTGGAAAAGAGAGCAAATTGATTTGAATGAAGGAGGAGAAAAAGGAAGATGTCTCAGATAAAAACAAGAGGAAGGAAGTGACTGTGTGGCGGGTCTTTGTAATCATTAACAGCAGCTATAGTTTAGCTGTCATTTAAAAGGACTTCAGGTAGTCAATGGCAGGGATTAGCTTTAATTAAAACATTGTTTCACCTGCTTTTGAAAAGCCTCTCTGCAGCCAGAGCTTAAGGCAGCACATGGTATCCAGGAGCATCTGTGCTTAGATTTTTCCATTGCTCAGATTTTATGATAATCTCACCTGCTCAGAGAGCCCTTCTCTCGGACTGAACTGTGAGACGCCCGTGGTCATCGCTCTGCGTAGAGAAAGTCGTCTCAGTGTGGGTGATGTTTTGCGTGTTTCATTAACCTACAAATAAAAAGGATTGAATTCTGTATTTGCTGAGAGGACTGTGTTGTCTCTTAGTCAGAAGACTGAGTTAATTTTGCTACACTGTATCTCATCAGTTCAGGACTAATTTGCGAATGTCACAAAAACCAAGCCAACTTCAGCTAGCTGGCAGGCTTTTCCTTCTATTTGGAAGTCCAAACATGCAAAATTTACATCATCCTCAGCCAAATAAGCCATGGCAGGATACCCATGTGGTTTCTCTCCAATGAGTATGAACTGAATGATCAGCTCCATCAAAACATGCCTGATTTGGCATATGAACTACAAACTATTCAAACAAAAACAACAAAGACAACTATTGTTACTGCTAAGTTCCAGTAGCTCCAGTCAAAGCACTTCCAGCTTCACTGTTTGGGCTCAATAAGAAGTACACTGCATACAGGTAAAGTCCAACGAATTATAATATAAGAAAATATCAGATGAACCAAAATTCAGCAAACAAAAAGCAAAGACTGGAGAGGAGAGTGCAGGTGAACAGATGAGCCACCAGAACAAAGAAAGGCTAAATACAAAAGTCACTTGTGAACAGGTGAAATCGAGGAATCCCAAAGATGGGAAAAACACAACGACAGGAAGTAAAACCCACTGAGACACAAGCATAATAACGCTCAAAATATGCAAGTTATACAGACAAACAAGAGGAAACACACAGAAACATGAAGACACGACACACAAAGCGCACCATCAGCATCCGTATAAGCATCCATCATACTGCAGACCACCTACAACAAGTCAAGTGTGAAGAGCAGAAAACATTTAGAGGTTTAACAGCAGTTCAGCCTTTCGCACCCTCAACAACATCTGAATCAGTTTCATTAAGCTTAGTGCAAAAAGAGGCGCGCCTTTTTGATTTAGAAGCCGAGTCATGACACTTTTTATTAGTCAGTCACCTTGTCGCTGCAGACTGAACTGCAAACACTATTAAATGTGTCATTGTGACTTTTGCAGAAGTCAGATCACATGATGTCAAACAGGGAAAAGTGGGAAAAGTGATTAGATTTCCACAGTTAGTAATGGCAGGTAATGAGACTCTGCTGAGACGGGGCAGAAATGTCATCTATTTAGGTGACTACATTCAAGGAGAAAATCTGTGTCAACCCGGGATGCAAAATGCAGCAGAGCAGCGCCAGTCTGTTTTCCTTCGGCGTCGTTTTGCTCTGGATACACAAACACGTTTCGTCTTTCACTGAGAAGCCTGGTTTTTGCCCTCAGCTATATTCTGGCAAACTGTTCCTTTGTGTCCTGATCTTTGGCATCTCCTCATCAGGACTTGTTATATAACAGCATCACTTTCTTATTTAGAAAACTGTGTGCGCCGGGGGATACAACCCAGAAGAAGAAAAGATTGTTCTCTCAGCAGACTGTCAAAATAAGTGTAGCTGCTGTAGGTGTCCTGACCTGCCATACCACGTGTGGATCTGTCTCTTTAGGAGGAGAAACTTGCTGATTAATGCTCACGAAGAGCTGATTTCCCCCCAAAAAACAGGAGCAACTTCCATTTTCCATTTCCTGCGCAATAAATTTGCCTCTTAGCCGCTGCGATAAAGTGAGAATCAGCATGCAAATATGTTATCGTTCACATTTGCATTTGACTCCTACAGTATGTACGCACGCATGCTTTTTATCTGTATGTGTGCAGTCAGCTGCTACAGTATATTAACTGTGTGTGAATGTCGTGCATCCAATTAAGTTGATGAGCCTTCATTAATTGATGCCACGTTTCTAAACCCAAAGTAATTAAAAAATGCTCTTGAAGGAGAGGCAGCCGGAGACAAAAACTAGTGAAAGGCTTATAGAAGAAGATTCTGTAAGCTGAAACCTTATTAATTCTGTCATGCAACGCGGATCACGCCGGACAGTCGCCGCGTGCAGAAAGTTTTCCAGTCACCCCCTCCTCTACACGGGTTTTTATCTAAAAGCTTTAAAATGTCATCGACGAATTTGCGCGACATGTTTACGCACACGGCACGCATGGGTGGAGAGGGACTTAAGAGGATGGTGGTTGTTTCTCAGCTCTGGTGCTGTCTGCAGAAAAGCTATCCGTGTGCCTCCTCTGGCTCTACTTGGTCTCTGCACTGAATTATAAATGATCCTGTGGTGTGTCACAGCTGACAGGAGAGTGGATACACTGTAGGTTATCCCGACTGAGCAAGCAGCGGCATCAAGCAGTGAAAAGATATCTGAGATGGCTTTATTCCCACATTAATACTTAGAAACAGGCTCATCGGCAGTAAATGTGAAACAGAACGGGGTTTTTTTTCTTCACTTTAACAAAGAGACTCTTTTCATCAAAGCTGACTTGTGAGGGCAGCAGATCAGACGGCTGTAAGTGACAGAAACGAGGTAAAAGCTAATAAAAGTCTCAAATGTGAAATTTGGGAACATAAGAGTGAGTTTAGTATCAAAAGTGAAGGCGAGCAACACCTTTTTTTTATCATGACCGGATAAACTGAGGAACGTAAACTGTATGCACATGTTTAAGTCAAACAGATTGGTTGTTTTTTTTTTGTTTTCATAAAGCAGATTTGATCAAAAGACACATTATTATTCTGAAAGACTGAAGCTACAGCGTTCCATCTTCAGTCTTTGTTTTTAGATAGCAGAGCTCGGTGGTCCCAGCATTGTGAGGTAAAATGTACCTCCTGACTTTGGAGGGAACAAAAAAGTGGTCCTTAAATCTGCAGTTCTTCTAATGGCCAGCAGGAGCCAGCTCCTCTGGATGCAAAAAGAAGTTGCATCGTGTTGAAGCCTGTGGAAAAACGACCCCTCGGCTTCTCTCCCCGATGATGAAAACGTCTAACGCATACTTTGTCCTTATTACCAGTGCTTCACAGCGGGGCTACGCTAATCACTGGGCGAGGTCAGAGCGGCATCATCTGTCTCTCATTGAGATTTTACAGTTGTATTTAGAGACTGTTGTTCGGTGAGGAGACGAATAGCTCACCGCTACAACACTGTCAGAAATCAAACTGAGGTACACATGTAGGAGCTCCGATTTTAATCTCGTCCCAGCTATTTTGGGTTTAGGACAGTTTTACTTGATTCATCGTGTTTTTCCGTTTTGTTTTTCCACCTCGTGACGACTGTCTGCAAAGAGACTGACGCGTTAATGCAAACCGCAGCTCACGTCAAAGCCAGTTAAGTACAAATCCATTAGATAAAACAGATCATTAAATATTAAACGCACACTAATTGTCATTTAGAATGATGAACTCACACTTAGTCGGGCGTACATGAGGTGCACGCCTCGGTGTTTGTGTTCTGTGTTTGTGCCGGTGACACGTGAAGTAATCGGCCAATAAAAGGAGATAAGCAACACTCATTATCTGTCATCGAGGGAACCCATTACCTGGATTTAAAATCCGACTCGCAGAATCTCTATTGATCACTGCAGTTGTAACAATCAAACACAATCTTAACAAACCAGCCAAATATTGATCGCCCGTGATTAATATTAATTCACCACATGTGACACATTTGCTCAAGGAAATGCGCGTTCATTAGTATCTGGATTGTGTAGCCCAGCGCAGCACGCATATAGATGTGAACTCTGCCCTAATTTATTTATTATTTATTGTTTTTTGGGCAACTAAGCAGCAAGAATGGAAAAAAAGAACGGCTCAGTTATGTCACCGCTGCTCTGCATGCTTTCCTGCCAGCTCTGCTGAATTTGAATGAGGGACAGACAGTCAATGGGCGATGGATGCTGATGTGTTTTTTTTTTCATGTCTCACACCCATAATACAGAAGAAATTAATGCCAGTTAACTAAAATCCTCTTACAAATGTTCTATTCTTTCTCTTTTTCATCAGTTTCTAAATACTTGTTGAATGCTAAAGACAGCAGGGAATTTAATGACTTTTCTCTCACACGCACACACACACACACACACACACACACACACACACACACACACACACACACACACACACACACACA